>PISX010016917.1:0-44864 GCA_004024625.1 Mellivora capensis | reverse complement strand
ACAGAAATCAGTGGCTTTCTTATAAACTAGCAATGAAAATACAGAAAGGGAAATTAGAGAATTGATTCCATTTACTATAGCACCAAGAACCATAAGATACCTGGGAATAAACCTAACCAAAGAGGTAAAGGATCTGTACTCGAGGAACTACAAAACACTCATGAAAGAAATTGAGGAAGACACAAAAAGATGGAAGACCATTCCATGCTCTTGGATCAGAAGAATAAACATTGTTAAAATGTCTATACTACCTAGAGCAATCCATACTTTTAATGCCATTCCGATCAAAATTCCACCAGTATTTTTCAAAGAGCTGGAGCAAATAATCCTAAAATTTGTATGGAATCAGAAGAGACCCCAAATTGCTAAGGAAATGTCGAAAAACAAAAATAAAACTGGTGGCATCATGTTACCTGATTTCAAGCTTTACTACAAAGCTGTGATCACCAAGACAGCATGGTACTAGCATAAAAACAGACACATAGACCAGTGGAACAGAGTAGAGAGGCCAGATATGGACCCTCAACTCTATGGTCAAATAATCTTCGACAAAGCAGGAAAAAATATACAGTGGAAAAAAGACAGTCTCTTCAATAAATGGTGCTGGGAAAATTGGACAGCTATATATAGAAGAATGAAACTCAACCATTCTCTTACACCGTACACAAAGATAAACTCAAAATGGATAAAAGACCTCAACGTGAGACAGGAATCCATCAGAATCCTAGAGGAGAACATAGGCAGTCACCATGTTTTTTTAAGATTTAGTTAAAATTGGCTCAAGCACTGTACTCAGTAGAGTGGAGAAAACCTGTATTTCTCCCTAGGATAATTGAAGTATGGTGTATGACTGAGCACTCATATTTTCTACCTGTTGCCTCTATCTCCAAGAATCTAATTATTTGTTGAATTTTTAAATGCCCTTCTAGCTTTTTGCCTTTCTTGTAAACTAGTTTTTTTTTTTTTAAGTTTCGTGTTACCCTGCTCAGCACTGCTGTTGTCTTTTTATTCTCCAAAGTATTGCATACCCACCAAAGTCTATGTGTGAGGGGCCTTGGCTGAAGGTTCCAGGCAAGGGAAAGGGATTATGTCACTATGGATTATAGCAGCATTGTGCAAATACATAGTCTGAACCATTCTTGGATCTTTCTTGCATGGAGGATTTTGAGCAATCTGTCAAGCAAACTCTTTCTTCTCCGTCTTCGGGTATATTTTTCATTCTTGTTCCTTTGACCTCATCACCTTTTCAGTCTAGCTCATCACCCAACAACCCATATACTCTCTTATGCAAAAGTAGGATAATTATCTCTATCTCACTTTTGACTCATTCTGGACTAACCATGTGAGCAACAATTCCAGCATCAAACTGTCCACCCTTCAAAGAATTTTACAAGACAACAACTTTTTCTCCACAAGAATTCATCCATCAACTCTTAAAGCACCTTGTTGTCCCTCTTCCACTCCATTTATAATGGAAGTCATCAGAAGTGAAATTGTTCAACAAAAAAACTGCTTCATAGGCAATTTTGTGTCATTAGAACCCATGCATGCCTCCAGATACTATAGTTACTTAAATGAAGTTGGAGACTGACCCTAATGAAAAGCTGCCTTTACAGCTTCCACTAAGGGGTGCCCATGAGCCCTCATAGCCCCATCCAATAGTCATTCTAACCGTTATACTCTTCAGTGTTTACATCTTCTGCTTACTAGCTGCTTCACAGAAAGATCTAGTGCACAGAGGGGTCAGGTCCCTCTGCCATGCCTGACAGAACCCAGGAAGCACAGGAAATGATTCCTGAAGAGTTCTGCTGCATTCTGGGAAGGGAAAGAGACCCCCTCCCTTCACCTTCTACCTCTGTCCTCTTCCCTGTCCCCATTGCTCAGTAAGTTCTGTTCCCCAGTCACTGAGCACTCACTCCCTGCTCTGCTGGTGCCGAGGATACAAATGGGGGAAATTCATGGCTCTGCCTCAAAGCGCTCCAATCAACTGACAGAGGAAAATAGGTAAAAAAACTAATCATTTGGAGGGGGCACCTGCGTGGTATAGAAAGTTGAGTGTCTGACTCTTGGTTGTGATCTCATGGTTTTGGGATTGAGCCCGATGTTGGGCTCCACACTCAGCACTGCTTGGGATTCTCTCTCCCTCTCTCTCTACTCCTCCCCACTGTACATTTTCATTCTCTCTCTCTCTCTCTCTCTCTTTCAAATAAATAAATAAATCTTTAAAACAAAGACTAATCATTTGAAAATGGGACTTTTCCAGAGAGAGAAGAGCATAGCTGTGAGGGTTAAATGCAGGTATTCAGCCTAAAGAAACGCAAGCAAAGAAGTAATATGAGTCAAACTGGCAGCAGTGTTGAAGGAAATGGGCCTGAATGAGGAGGGGTTGAAGCCAGTGGCTAGAAAGCAGATGCAATAATCTGGATTAGAGATGACCACATTCTTTACCAAGGCAGAGTTCAAAGAGATAGAGATGAGAGGCCAAACACACCTGAGTGCAGACTTAGCAGGGTTTTGTGGCGGACTGCAATGTGGGAGTCAAGAGAGAAGAAACAGAACAATGTGAGAAGTTCCCAGCTGGGGAGGCAGGGAGCACTGTGTGTGTTGGAGAAGAAACAGCATGGGTGGTATGGCTGGGGTAAGCAGGGAAATAATATGTATTTATTGTTTCCCCCTCTCTGAAGTGAACAATGTCTTTGGACATACAGGCATTCAAAGGGCAGTCTTATATCTGATGGGCACATAGGAAGCACTCAATAACTGTTAGTTGAATGAAATACCATTTTATAACTCAGAAGAGGACTGAAGCTATAACAGGAATTTAGGGTTGCGCATGTGACCAGTCATCATCCAAGAAGCCTCTTGACCCCAAATTACATCACAGTCTTTCCCTTCTTCCTCTTCACAACCCCTCTTCAAAATCCATCTCCCTCTTGTCCTCTCAGGAAAGTACTTGAAAACGGTACTTGAAATACTTAGAAGTCGCCCAAGTGTCTGTAATTTAACTGCTTATATTATTTTTATAAAACTCTACATCTCCATACTATGACATTTTTAAAAATATACTGAAAAAAATGCTTTTGAACTTTTATTCCAATCTTATCTTCTCTTAATGAAGTGATTTCTCTATGTTAAAAATTCTCTAACACAAAATAGCAGGATTTTCTCCTGCCCTGTGTCCTATCAGGAGACTTAGTCACTTGCCACCTTTGTTTTATTTATTTATTTATTTATTTACTTACTTACTTATTTATTTATTTACTTACTTACTTACTTATTTATGATCAGTTAGCCACTGTATAGTACATCATTAGCTTTTTATGTAGTGTTCAATGATTCATTACTTGTGTATAATAGCCAGTGCTCATCACAACCCGTGCCCTCCTCAATACCCATCACCTGGTTACCCCATCCTCCCTCCCTCCTCCCCTCTGAAATCCTCAATTTGTTTCCCAGAGTCCATAGTCTCTCATGGTTCATTCCCTTTCTGATTTCTTCCCCTTCAGTTTTCCTTCCTTTCCTCTATGGTCCTCCATGCTATTCCTTATGTTCCAAATATGAGTGAAACCATATGCTAATTGTCTTTCTCTGCTTGACTTATTTCATTTAGCATAATCCTCTCCAGTTCCACCCATGTTGATGCCACTTTTGTTTTTAAAAGTTCTGAAATTAGCTATTTACAATTCTCCCTTTTCCTTAGAGAGATCAGATAGTACTAAATAGGGATATGGAATAAAGTTTACATTTCCAAGCACTTTTTTTTTTCTGTACCATGTACATGTTTTTATTCCATTATTCATTAATGCTTTTATAATTTTTAAAATTTGTGTCATTGACTTTCCACTAAACTGAGTTCTTTTTTTTTTAATTTTTTTTAATAGCTTCAGTAGTCCATAGCTGGAGTCGACAATAAAAGGGATTTTACATGAAGTTAGGTATTAGTCAGAAGCTTCCAGTTTCTTCCTACTGTTTAATTAAATCCCCTACTATTGATATTCCTACATTTTCCATGCATGCCTGGTTGTTGTGCTGATGAATAACTAATGTGCGCCTGTTAATTCTTTCAGAGGCATTACCTGAACGAAGCTTTCCTTCATAGAATTTCAGGGAGCTGGGAGGGAAATCTCTTCAGCAAACAGCAATTCCTTCCCTCTTGCCCTTCAGCCTCTTATATAGAGAGAAGTGCTTGTTGAACGCACACCATCCAGCTAAACAGAGTAGATGGCTCTTGGCAGAAAAGGAGAGCCATGTCTCTGCTCCTGAAGTTCTGAGGTGACTCTGCCTCCAGGTGCCCCCAGCAAGAAAGAATGTACCGCCCACTGGCCCAGGGCTTCTTTGACCATCTCACCCTCAGTGATTGCAAATCAACAGCAGTTTGGATCCTTAGGGGCTCCTTGGCCTGAAAATAAAGAAAAAAAGAACATCAGTTGATTCCTCCCTTCTTTGGGGGAGAGACAAGCCAGGAACCACAAATTTTTCCTTCTCCTCCCACTATACAAGCCCATCACTTACCCAAATTAACTCTGGAAATGCTTGGTTTGACTCTAGAAAATTATATATATATATATACAGTGTTCACACAGTCCATACTACATTTACCATGAATTGTATTTGATTACGATTCAATTTTTTCTTTACTTGTACTGAGTCTCCACTCTTTGTTGTTTATATAGGATATATGTCTACTTATGACCTTTAAAAAAGAGACACTGAGCCAATAAAAAGTAATCCAAAAGGTTTATTGAAAGTACATATAAAGTAAGATTATTCTTTTATAATTTAAGTTAAAATAACTGAAAAAACGCATATACAGTATGAAGAGAACCAATTTTAAAATAACGCAAAGGGAGTAAAATGTGCATGGAAAAAAGAAGTCAATAAAACCTACCAAACTCTTTGGTAATTGTCTTCATGGAGGGGCAGGTAGACTTTGGGTCATTTTTTTTTTCCCTTCCTGCTATGTTTCCCCATTTTTCACTTTTTCTTTAATGAGCATGTGTTTCCAAAATTTCTGCCTCCCATTTGCTCGGTAAGTAATGACATTCATGTGCCCTTTTGACTCTCTCGCAATGTTTTGGAATCGCCCCCAGGTTCCTCCAAAGCCTGGTTTCTCACTGTTACTCAGATAATGTGGGAAGGCCATAATTTGGATGAGCGTCCGGTCCTATGCTTCTGTAGTTAAAAATGAGGATGAGTGAGAGTGTGAGTAACAGAGTCACTGGAAAATAAGAAAAATGATTCATAAATGTACCCTGATAACTTCTCTTGCTCACTTCTCTAACTGCCCCTCCACATTTTAGCTTCAGTTAACTTTGTCATGTTTTTCCCTGGGGGGATAACCCTGCTGAGGTCAGCCCTGTGCATTCCAAGTCCTTGAAACAGGCCACATCATATCTCTAGTCCAAGAGTGTATACAGTTCTTTAACAGAATCCAGAGGCCTTTGGGGTCCAAATAATTTGCTTTATTGCCCATTTTCTGGCACTCCCATTGCACTGGTTCTCTTACTAAAGAAAATATTTCTTCTGTATATTTCTAAGAAAAAATTCAGAAAGATAGAGACAAGGGTCTAAGGTCAGTTTTGGTGATTTACTGGTGAATTCATTGTGTTACTTTTTTATATTTTTATAGATTTTATGTATTTTTACATACTATATTTATGTTCTCTGCCCAGATGTGAACTGGATATAAAAATACAAGAGACAGCTCGTGCTGTCAAGGGGTTTCAGTGAGATTAAGGTCTAACAAGGCGACTTGATAGGAAGAACAACTACCACATCCTCTGGATAGTGACCTGTAGGTAAACATAGAGGCTTTAAGAATACATGGTGGGGGGGGTGGAAATATATGGGGGGCCTAATTCAGCTGAGTCAGGGCACGGCCAGAGAAGACTTCACAGAAGATGGAGATATGGGAAGGAAAATTAGGAGTTCAGGAGAAGAAGGAGAAGAGCAGGCATTCCTGCAGAGGGAATGGCATGTTCAAAGAACAGAATCAGGAGTGACTGTGATTACCTCAGGATGGCCTGAACATTGAATGTATGAAAAGGAGAGGGAAAGCCACAGCCCGAGAGGCAGATGAGGACCGGTCATGTGACGCTCAATGAGGAAAGTGGGAAAAGTGCTGTAGGACTTTAAATCAGGTGAAACGTATGATCAAATATTGTGCCATTTTAAAGCTGAAGAGGACCTTAAACTTTGGTGTGCCATTTTGCAGTTGAGATCCAGAGAAATTAAGTGAGTTACACAATGTCATGAAGCTTGTTAAACAGGTAGAGTTGAGTTTATTGGGCGCCTATGTGACTCAGTTGGTTAAGGTCCGACCCTTGATTTTGGCTCAGGTCAGATCATGGTCCCAGGGTCGTAAGATCAAGTTCTGAGTTGGTGTCTGGGCTCAATGTGGGAGTCTACTTGAGATTCTCCCCTTCTCCCTCTGCCCCTTCCCATGCTCATGTGCTCTCTTTCTCTCTCGCTCATCCTCGCTTAAACAAACAAACAAACAAATAACATCTTTAGAAAGGGTAGAGTTGAGTTTGCGACAGTTCAGAATTCTTTCCCCTCCATCACCTTATCTCCCCCAAAAGAGAAACGGCTGATGACAGTCCTATGAATCAGGAGTTTTGCACAAGACTTTATACTCAAGAATAAAGATTACCTGATCATGAGGCAGTTGCAAGGTTGGCCTCCCCCAATGTGGAGAAAGCAGTCTTCACTGCCAAAGTTAGTTTCCCAAGCTGGTTCCAAAACCAGTGGACCGTTGAAGATAGAAAGACACTGGATCTGGGAAAAGAATGGAAAAGTGCATTCTGCGAGACAGAGGTCCTATTCTTATTCTTCTGCTGCCTGGCTTTCTGTCCAAATGACTTCACCCTTCCCATTCCTCTCACCTTTCTATGTGCCCTGTTCTCTGCTGGTCTCTTTTTCATCCTTTCCTTTCCACTGCCCTCACTGTCTCCTTTCCTGTATCCTAAATGAGGGACAGACATAGAATTAATGGCTAAGAAGGTGGTTAGGATTATGGAGAGAAAACTAAAAATATCATGGGTCTCTTTCCTTTGTCAATATGAGCTTTTAAGCTCAAAATTAACCTTCTTCTAAGCTATTTGCCAACCCACCACTATGCCGTGGGAACACCAGCAATGCTGGGTAAAACCCATGACCAACGTGGCTGAATCCCCAAGGCTGAGCAGTTGATCTGTGGGATTCCTGAATCCTCCCACCAGAGATGAAAGGCCATCTGACCACTAAGCAGACCAGAACTCCAGCTTCCTCTGAGCCCTCTAGGTGGGATGAGTGGAGGGAAATGAGGCACTTGGAAGTCAGCCATTCCTAGCCCATCAGGGTCTGCCAAGCAATGCCAGAGAGAGGCAGAACCTCTGCGCCCACCCCACCCCCCCCCCCCGCCCCCGAGCCAGCCTGGGCCTCAGGACCAAATACAGGCTGGATGGGTAGAGGAAGAGAGGCAATGTCTGCCTTATCCGCCTGCCCTTTTGAACTTGTTTGGTCACCAGCAGGAGGGCCGCCAGGGCAGCAGGGCACTTTGAGAAGGGAGAAGATGAAGCTCCTTGGGAGGGAGTCACTCTGTCTGCACATGATATATCGGCCCATGGAAGCCAATCTCACTTGCAGATAAAGCGCATTTATTTTGTCCAGCTTGGAGCTGACATGGGGAGTTTGGCTGGCGGGATGGTTTCCGGCCTATTCATCCTTCTTCTGGTAAAACCACCTCTTAGGGGAAAGCGTCTAGGTTGTTTCCTTTCCTCTGGGGCTGCTAAAGCACCTGCTGGTTTGGGGACCTTCTGCTCACTCCAAACAGCCTCTGCCCCACTGGGACTTCTCACCACAGCCACCTGAGCCACACAAGGCTTCTAGCAGCAGACCTGTTGACAGGGAGCAAATGACTGATGAAACAAGACAATCTCATCCTTTTCCAGGAAAAATATGAAAGCAGAATGGGGCTCAGATCTAGCAGTAGCAATTTCTGCTCTGGCTGGCAGGACTGGTGGGCTCTTACAGAGGATGGGAAAGGAATGTGCCCAGGTAGGCTCACAGAGTGGGAGAGGCACCATTCTTGGCCTTACCACCAATACCACAATTTTGAAAGTCTTAGAATCTATGGGAAAATAAGTTCTAACCTTTTTACATTCTGGCTTAATGTTTAAAGCATTAACAATTAGGTGCTTCCTGCATTTGCATTTAACAAAATGGCCCTATTGTAACCATGCCGCTCTTGTGTACACCACTTTGTTCCAGTTCTGCTTTATATGGGTTCATGCTTGAAGATCATTTATTCCAACTTTCAGTGCTTTTGTAGGTAATTGGTGAGTGCCTACCATTTGCAATCTCTAGGGACCCAAAGATGAATGAACCTAGGTCTCATCCTTGACGAGCTTGTAGTCCAGAAGGAAAAAAGAACATGTAAGTGAATACATTGAACTACAGTGGGAGCTGCTGTTGAGTCAAATTCTTTGGAACTCAGGGCAAATCAGAGACTGTTCAGAGAAGATAATATTTGACATGGGGGGAAGGGATAAGTAGGCAGAAAACAGACTTCAGCTGCAGTTGGGTAATGATGAAGTGTGTTCAAGAGCTGTGAGACATTCGTTTGGACTGAAGCAAAGATTTCTTATGGAGTAACTTTGGAAGATGACTCTAAGAGGACAACCAAGACTCTCCCCTCCAAAGGGTATTTATCTGCTGAAGTTTGGGCATTCATGTTTCATCCTCGCAAGAGCCTCCCAATGTTTTTGAGTAAGGATCCCTTTTTTGACATCACAAAGTTACCAAGCTGGGAGATAATTGAGGGGCCATGGACATTTAAGCAAAAGGAATAGGTGGACAGATGAAGTGAACTTATAGAAGTACCTTGATTAGCACCAGGAACCCAATGAGAGATTAATAAATGTTTGACAATAATGATGAAACCAGTTCCCTCCCACAAAACTCAAAGTCTAAAGGAAAGGAGGGTGTGTCCATTCCCCATGGCTGTTCTAACAAATGACCACAACCAGGTGGTTTAAAACAAAAGAAAAATGTTCTCTCACAGTTGTGAAGGCCAGCAGTCTAAAATGAAGGTGGAGGCACAGGACTGGCTCCTTCTGGAGGCTCAAGGGAAAGTCTAGTCCATGCCTATCTCCTAGCTTCTGGTGGGTGTCAGACCCTTGGCATTCCTTGACTTGTAGATACATGACTCCACTCTCTGCCTGTGTCTTCATGTGGTTTCTCCTTATTGTCTGCCTCTGCACTTCTATTTCTTATAAGAATGCTTGTCATGAGATTTAGGGCCCATCTAAAAATCCAGGACAATATCATCTTGATATCCTTAATTACCTCTGTAAAAATCCACTTTCCAAATAAGGTCACATTCACAGGTGCTAGCAGTTAGGATCTTTGAGGGGATTGCCAGTCAACCCACTTCAGGGGAGTTTTGGAGAGTGTGACCTACCTTGACTGGGCCAGATACTTGTTTTCCAAAGTTCTGTTGCCTGCAACCCAAATAATTCCCCCAGACAAGGACAGACACTTAGAATAACCAGATTAAAACAAACAAACAAACAAACAAAAAAACACAAAAAACCAACAACAACAACAACAACAACAAAAAACGAAAAACCCTTCCAATGCCATGCTCTCCATATAAGATCAGGTGGCTTAAGAACAAATAATTCCAACTTTTACCAACTAGACAGAGCTCCATGAGAGGAGAAATCATGTCTTAGATTCAGCACTGTATCCGCATAGTGCCTGATACTTAGCAGGCACTTAGTATTTTTTTGTAATAAATAAATGATTCAGTATAAAAAGAGATCTCACCACTACTCTTGCTAGTCTAAGCATTTCAGGTCATTTTTTAGTCCTCATAAAAGCTAATTCTATCTTTATGAGGCAACCCTAGAGCCTTTAAGTGACTGTGGAGTTAGAATACAATACAGGCAAATCTTGCAAATTTGCATGAAGACACATTTTCAGAAATTCTAGTTACTAATAGTCTTCAGGGACATCAGACCACTTGGATAGCAACAAAGACTTTTATCACACACACTACTGCCCTCAGAATGAGCCCAATCTACCTATCACTAGTGCCATTTTAAGGGACCCCATAAATGATGAAATATCTCCTTGCATCTCTGGCTAGAACAAAAAGTTGACAGATTTTCTGGAAACTTCTTGAAGGTTTCTAAGCTGAAAAACAATAGTGATGGCAGAAAGATTCTCCTGCCGCCTCATCCAGTGGCTATTAGCTACATGTGGCTATTGAGCACTTGAAATATGACTAGTCTGAATTGGTAGGTAATGTAAATATAAAACACACACTAGATTTTAAAGGCTCAAAATGAAAAAAGGAATGTAAAATATCTCACTAACAAATTTTCTTGTTAACTGCATGTTGAAATGATAATATTTTCGATATGTTGAGTTAAATAAAATATCAAAAATAATGTCACCTACTTCTTATTACTTTTTTTAATGTGGATGTTAGAAAATTTTAAATGATATATGTGGTTTACATTTGTAGTTTCCTTATATTTCCAGTGGAGAGTTCTGGTCTAGAGCATTGTGGTTTCTGAGGCTGGAACAAGGCTCTGTGGGAAATTGCCAATTCTGACTTAAGCAGTTCACTTCACCCATTCCAACACTGCCCTAGATGAGGAACTTGTCTCTTCCCTAGGAGTAATCAATGCAGACCAATGCAGAAACTTTCCAACTACTCCCCTCTTTCTTCTCTCTCACTTCCAGTCCTTGCCCATGGAACTGACAGACATCTTTTTAAAGCATAACTCTGCCCACACTTTAAAAATTGTGGTGCTCCACAGCACCAACAGAAGAAAGCCAAATTAGTATGCCTTCAGTGTTTACCACTAGGCACCACAATGCACATCATACTGAGCTACTCATTTTTCTATGAATATAATAATAATAGCCAACACATTGAGAGTTTACTGTGTGCTGGTGATTCATTTAATCATCATAAACAATTTCTAGAGGTAGATGCTATTATTATCCTCATTTTACAGAAAAAAAAATTGAGGTACTAAGAGGGTAATTAGTAATCATGGTGATATAACTAATAAGTGGCAGAACTGGCATTTAAACCAGCTAATCTATCCCAGAGTCTGTGTTCTTAACTACTACACTGTTGTCTATGGCTTTGCCTACTCTGCTCCCTCTGCTCTTTCTCACTTTACCAGTGCAGCACACATGTATGCATGTTTTAATACCCAGATCAACTATCACATCCCCTATGAAAATGTCATCACTCCCATAGGGAATTATACTTTCTCCTCCCAGCAAACATGTGTCTCATTTCTTTATTATTATACTCAAGTTGGATTCTACTCTCCTTCTGCAATCTAGGTAATAGTGGCTCATAGCCCCAGATTTTTCACAAATGGGAATCCAGAACCCTTCACCAATATTTCTATATACCCTGAGAAGACTTTCATATTCATAATCAGTTCAACCTCTGGGCTCTAGCTACTGCATATGTTGTCTTTGTTCCTGACAACCTTGACCCAACAGGAACATAGGGGGTGTGTCTCCAGTGTTTACAGAAATGTCCCTCTCTTACAGCATTTGTCCTTTTTTTCAGCATTTGTCTTTATAGCAACTTACTGAAAATATGGGCATAATGGTGAGGAGTTACCGTGCACTATTCTGAAAAACAAACTTTGTGATATTTATTCCTATTCTTAAAATTAATTTAACCAAAGGGCTACTTATAGTCCTTTAATGCTATGCAGTATCCAGCCTTTTGCTGTCTTGCTCATGTCCCTCTCCTCCCCTTTCCATGCTCAGCACTCTGTTCTCTCATCTCAGTCTCTGCCCTGCTTCCTTTTTAAGGGGTATTCACATTTTCTTGTGCAGAAGAACTTTTGTTTGTTTGTTTGTTTGTTTTGCTTCAGATACCTTCTATTTAAAGGAACTTAAAGTAATTTGTCAAACGCAGTTCACTCCCTGAGAGAAATTTGGGTAACAGCTGTTAAAATAATAAAAAATTCACTGAACTAGAGAATTATTTCCTTATACATCTGCCTCATATGCCCTGTTTATGTATCTCCAGAACCAAACAAAATAGATACCCAGTAAATTTGTTGTTGAACACATTAATGATTTATTAATTATATCTATCCTAGACAACCAAGTGTCCTCTTAATAAACTCAAACCTAACAATTTTATGACCATTGGTTCTACAGAGAGCAGAATTTCCACTCTATGGGAAATTCTTCTTTAGGACCAGATTTAGTCACATATGGTTCCTATGCTTGCTCTTTAGGACTTCTTTCTCCCAGGTGAGGATGACAACCACATTGCTCAGGAATTAAGCTGTTCAACTCATGGGTCCTCTTTGTCTCAAATTCAAAGGTTGTAGTTCCTAAGGTCAGCAAATGTTAATAAAAACTTTGTATGGATCCATCTTAATGGCCAAAACATTTGCTTCTGTTGAAGGTGTTTAAACAAATTCCATCAAAGATATATTTACCATGAGATGTTTATAAATACAAAAATTACAAAGAATGATACATCAAAAATTCATTTAACCACCATCTGGATTTTTAAATGTTATTATTTTTGCCATATTTGATCCAGATATTTTTTCCAAAGGAGATAAAGCATTACAGATATAGTTGAACCTTCATTATAGCTTTATCTAATTATAACCACAATTATAAAAATTGTTATTTGTCCATTTTGCCCATGCTTTCTAACCTTTTTGACAATATTGTTATGTGTGTATATTAGTGGTATAATATTAAATATGTTTTAATTGTGATTTTCACTGAAATTTATGTTTTCAAGCTATATGTGTGTTATACATGAAGTCTTAACTCATCCTTTTCAATTGCTATATAATAAGTATTTGACTATATAAGATAAGTTTTATATATTCATTCTCTTAGCATTTGATATTTAAGCTGAGTATGTAATTTTGATATTACAAACAATATTGTATACATTTGTGTATGTCTGTCTACATGTACAAAGTTTTTGTCCAAATTGTGTATGTAATTTCTTTACTATCTATATATCAGTTTTTTCTTAGTGTATCATAAATGTCTCCTACTTTGTGGCATTGCTTTCAACTTTATTCTTTTGTTTTACAGATTTTTTATATATAATTTCTATATAATTTTTTAATGTATTAAAAACTTTATATTAGGTTGTGACTGTTATGTCACATTTACAAAATCCTCCCCTATCTTCAACATCATGAAGATATTCTCCTACATTTTCATTTAAAAGTTATAAACTTTACTTCTCACCTTTAGTGAATGTGGAATTTATTTTTGTGTGTGTTGTGTGGTTAAGATGTAATTTTTTCCCATATGGAAACCAAAATGTCTAGCACCATTATGACATAATATTCCTTCATCCCAGTGCTTTTTTAGTGCTATGTCTGTCATATATTGAATACACAGAATGTGGCTATTTCTAGTTCCTTAGTTTGGTCGATTAATATGGTGGTGAATCCACCTTCCTTTTCCTTCTTCCTGCCTATTTTTGGACTTTGATTCTTAAAATAGACTTTGTTTTTAGAAAGGTTTAGATTTACAGAAAAATTGAGCAGATATTACAGAAAGTTCCCATGTTAATCCCAATACACCCACATAGTCTCTCCTGTTCTTAACAACTTACATTAGTATGGCATATTTGTTATAATTAGTGAACCAATATTGATACATTATTTTTTTTTTAAGATTTTATTTATTTGACAGACAGAGATCACAACCAGGCAGAGAGGCGGGCAGAGAGAGAGAGGAAGGGAAGCAGGCTCCCTGCTGAGCGAGAGCCCAACGCGGGGCTGGATCCCAGCACCCTGGGATCCTGACATGAGCCAAAGGCAGCAGCTTTAACCCACTGAGCCACCCAGGCGCCCTGATACATTATTATTAAGTAAAATTCATAGTTTATTCAAACTTTCTTAGTTTTTACCTAATGTCCTTTCTCTGTTCCAGGATCTCATCCAGGATACAATATCGCATTTAGTCATCATGTCTCCTTAGGCTCTTCTTGGCTATGACAGTTTCTAAGACTTTCCTTGTTTTTGTTTTTGTTTTGTTTTGTTTTTTGCTGTTTTTTTAATAATGGTTTGATTTAATTTATTTTTTCAATTATTTTTTGTAGTTACCTCAGGGAACAGTGAATGTTTTGTTTTTAACATTTTTACTAAAATATAATTAACATACAATGTTATATTAGTTTCAGGTGTACAACATATTAATTACATGGTGACAGACTTCCCATGTTTTTGATGAACTTGACAATTTTGAGAAATACTCATCAGGCATATTATAAGATCTGTCTTTATTGAAATTTTTCTGTTTTTCTCGTGATTAGAATGACCTGGACCTTTACTTTATCTGAAAAATATTAGGATCAATTGCTCAATTTCATGAAAAATCTCCTTGACTTTTTAAAGGTGGAAATGCAGTGAACTTATATATTTCTTTATTAAAAGTGACTCTTCCTGTCCATGTATATAGTAGATTACCCTTTATGTATATTTTCTTTCATGCCCTTCAATAAATTTTTATAGTTTTCTTTTTAAAAATCTTACTTTTTTTATTTACTTCAAAATACATTTCAAATCCTATAGCTGTGAATATGATTTTTTTATTACATTTTCTAATTGGCTGCTGGTAGTGTATACAAACACTGATTTTTGTATGTGGATCCAATGTCCATTGACCTATACTCTTAGATCTAAGTATAAATAATACTATGAGTTAAATAAATAACTGCAATTATTCATTTTATGTGTCAGCTTGACTGAGTAACAGAGTGCTCAGACTTTTGGCCAAACATTATTCTGAATGTGTCTGTGAGGGCATTTCTGGATGAAATTAACATTTTAATTGGTAGACTGAATGCAGTAGATGGTTCTCCTTGGTGTGGTGGGCCTTATTCAATCAGTTAAAGAGCTGAATAGAACAATAAAAAAAAAAAAAAAGACTGAATAAGAGGGAACTCCTGCCTAACTAAGCTGGGACAATAGTCATTTCCTGCCTTTGGACTGAAACATCAGCTTTTCTTGAGTCTCTAGCCTGGTTTTAATTTTATTATCATTATTATTATTTTTTTTAAGTAGGCTCCACATCCAGCATGTAACTCAACACAGGACTTGAACTCACAATCCTGAGATCAAGACCTGAGCTGAGATCAAGAGTCAGACACTTAAGGGACTGAGCCATCCAGGTGCCCCTCTAGCTTGGTGTTTTGGTTTTTTTTTATTTTTATTTATTTGACAGACAGAGATCACAAGTAGGCAGAGAGGGAGGCAGAGAGAGAGAGAGGAGGAGGAAGCAGGCTCCCTGCTGAGCAGAGAGCCCCATGAGGGGCTCGATCCCAGGACCCTGGGACCATGACCTGAGCCGAAGGCAGAGGCTTTAACCCACTGAACCACCCAGGCGCCCCTAGCTTGGTTTTTAGACTGGAACTTATACCATCACCTTTTCTGTTTCTCAGGCCTTTGGACTTGGACTAAAACTACACATCTGCCTTCTGGGATCTTTAGCTAGCTGACTACAGATCTTGCACAGGACTTGCCAGCCTGATGAACTATGTGAGTCCATTCCTTATATTTAATAACTGTGTATGCACACACACACACACACGCACACACACACATACACATGCACACATCCTACTGGTTCTGTTTCTCTAGATATCTACATAATAAATATGTATTATACAGTAAATTTAGATAAACAATACTATGGATAAAATTTTGACTATTGATTTAAGTTACTAAATGATTATAAATATATCCAGGGTTTTTATGTTTCTGAATTCCATTTTAGTAATTTATATATTCCTAGTAGAAATTGTTCTTATCTTCAAATTTATTGGCACAAAGTTCCCTATGATTTTGAAATCCCTCTCCTTCTCTAGTTGTAGTTCCTATTTCTTCCTAATAGTGTTTATTTATATATTTCTCTTTTTTAAATCAATCTTGCCAATAGTTTGTCAATTTTCAAACCAGTGTGTAGTTTTCTATTTAATAAATGTCTACCCTTATAAAATTATTTTTTAAGTTAATTTCTTTGGATATATTCTATTATTCTTTTTCTAAATTTTTACTTGAATGGCCAATTAATTTTCAGTCCTTTTTTTGACACAGGCACTTGATACTATACTTTCCCTCTGCAGTGTCATGCGTTTTTATTAGTAGAATTTTTTTATCACTTGTTCAGTTCTAAATAATTTTCCTTTATGATTATTTATTTGGCCCATTATTCTGAAGTATAATTTTTAGTTTCTATTTCTATGGTGTTTTAAACTATTTTCTTTTTTTTATTTGATAGACAGAGATCACAAGTAGGCAGAGAGGCAGGCAGAGAGAGAGAAGTGGGGGGGAGCAGCAGGCTCCCTGCTGAACAGAGAGCCTGATGTGGGGCTCGATCCCAGGACCCTGAGATCATGACCTGAGCTGAAGGCAGAGGCTTTAACCCACTGAGCCACCCAGGCGCCCCTAAACTATTTTCATATTGATTTATAATTTTATTGCATCATAGTCATAAACTGTTGTTTTTATTACTTATTTAATAGCTGATTAGATTAACTTTGTGATCTAGAAACTTACTGAAGGCAGCCTACTGAATGGAAGATACTTGCAAATGATATATCCAATAAGGGGTGAATGTCTAAAATACATAAAGACCTTATGCAGCTCAACACCAAAGAAACAAGTAGAACTAAATAATTTTTTTAAATATTTTACACACATTTTGAAATAATATGTGTATTCTCGTTTTCCAAATGTGTCCACTGGAACTGACCTGGTAATATTTTTTAAATCTTCTACATCCTAACTTTTTATTTGTTATTACTTTTTGAAAGAAGTGTATTAAAATCTCCCTCTATAATTTTGGATTGGTCAGTTTATCCTTACACACCACACACACACACACACACACACACACACACACACCCTGTTGGTCCTATTTCTTTGGAGAACCCTATAAAATACACTGTGTTTCTCAAAAATAGCACAAAATATAGTTTTGTGTATTGATCTAAAATGATCACTTTTGGGGGCACCTGGGTGGCTCAGTTGCTTAAGCATCTGCCTTTGGCTCAGGTTTACATCCTGGAGTCTCAGGATTAAGCCCTGCATCAGTTTCCCTACTCAACTGGGAGTCGGCTTCTCCCTCTGACCCTCCCCACTCTTATGCTTTCTCTCTCTCACTCTCTTTCTCAAATAAATGAATAAAATCTTTAAAAATAAAATAAAGTAAAATGATCACCTTTGTCTATTAACATGGGAAGTCTATAAATTTACTTTGTTTAAAAGCTATTATGTTTTGTGGGGTTCTCCAATCAGAAGGGGGGCACCAAATGTGGGGCATCCCAGCTGGTTGGGGCCCGGCAGCATAGGAGGTGAAAGAATTCACTGAAGGCAGAACAGAAGAGATTAAATTTTATTGAACACACTGCAAAGGAGCAGTGGGTAGGACAGCAAAGGAGAGACTCCAAGGAGACTGTGGTGAGGGGCCATATTTATAGGGCAGAGTGAGGAAGTATGGGGACGTATGGAATTTTCCTTTTTTTGGTAATCTTAGGAACTGTGTCTGTTGCAAGTGGTCATTTAGAGACTGTGGCTATTTCGAGGTGGGTCGCTTAATGAGCCTGTTTGCGTTCACCCAGTGGTCACTGTGCCCTTTTGCCTTGTTCTACTTGTTTAGTCATCTGTCATCTCATATTATGCTCTCTCTTATTTATCCCTGCTTTTTCCTTTCTGTTCTATATTTTATTTTAAGGATTATGTGGTTTTGTTTTATTGATTGTTTTGCTTTTTAATAAATTGGAAAGAACACATGCAAATTTTAATTATTCTCAGTTACTTTTATATTTTAAAATATACATGTTTTAGCTTATATTTTTCTATGTATCAGTGTTTAGTGTTTAAGACTCAAGATTGAAACAGAACCTTACCAAATTTCCCAGAAAACCCTCCATGTGTTCCATCCCAATTAGGGTTGCTAGCCTCCTCTCCAAAAAATAACTATTCAGACTTCCTTGTATGCCTTTAGGATTTTATCACCGGAGTGAACATTCTTTGGTCTAGCCCATCATTTGTATTTTAAATCTTTTTAAACTTCATTTCCCCCCTCCATTGTTTTATTTTCTTTATAACGTATGTGTTGAAAAATCAAAGATTTTAACCCATTCAATTCAACGTATTTTGGGCCCTTTGTGTTTTCTGCATATGAACAGTTGGATCCAGAGACAAATTCAACCCCACTATTTAGACAATAGGAGGTGCTTAATATCTGCTTTCTCTCTTCTTATGATGTTAACAACCATTGGTGGTCAGCACTGTAGGTTGAAAAATGTTAACATTAAATTCTATTTTTTTATTTTCATTTATTAGCTAGAAATAATTTTATCAGGAGATATTTTCCCCTCATCCACGGTTTGGTTACTGTGTGGTAGAGTTCATACAGAAAAAAACAGAATAGAACTCTTGATTCTTCTTTTATATTCACCCAGTTTTCAAATTAATGGATTGGTTCCTTATGATCCTCAGAAGGTGACCAAAAAAAGATTCCGTGTATTTAAAAATATTAGATGGGTTTTAATCTCTTACAATTTCCATCTTTAATAAAACTTAATTACTTATATATTGTTTATATCTCAATAAAGTGGTTTTTTAAAAACTCAAGGGACGCCTGGGTGGCTCAGTGGGTTAAAGCCTCTGCTTTCGGCTTGGGTTGTGGTCCTGGGGTCCTGGGATCGAGCCCCACATCAGGGTCTCTGCTCGGCGGGGAGCCTGCTTCCCCCTCTCTCTCTCTCCCTGCTTCTCTGCCTACTTGTGATCTCTGTCTGTCAAATAAATAGATGAAATCTTTAAAAAAAACATGTTCTCCCTTTGGCTAGTAGAATTCTCTTCAAATTGGCTATGAGGGTCTTGGGGTTTTTTTCTTGTTTTTTTCTTATCCTAGTAATCTTTGATAGCTTTCTCACTATCTGGTATGATATATAAAATAATCATATATGCTACATATATATTAAAATAATTTGTAAGAGCATACTGATATTTCTAGTTCAAATTCAGAATTATAAGATTTTGCTTAACATCTTCTGTATTAGATCTGTATCTCCTTTACTTCACTCTGAGAATCTCAGTTCTCAAAGACACAAGGAATGCTAGAATATCTCATAATTACTGATTTGGTTTATCCACTCTTCACAAACAATAGACTTAGAATAATAACTTAATATTACCATAACCTGTTATAATTACTGAAAACAGTTAAAATTTTTATTTGCATGTGTTTTCCTCCTTCTCCCCCACATTTTTAATGGTTGGATTGTATCTATATTTTCAGATCACCTAGCCATTGCATATTTTAACCTCTCCTTTAAACCTTTTTTAGTCTTATTACTGCAAGTAACTATATGTTTAATATTTATCACAAGTCTTTAGGTCAATATCTCTCTAGTCATTTTGCGTCTGAAGCTTATTTTCCAGTAGATTGCTTTGTAAAATCTCAGGAGAACATATTTCCTGAGTTCTTGAGTGCTGATAACCATTTCTGTGTCCTTTATATTTGAAAGCCAATTTTGTTGGACATAAAATTCTTGGCTCATATTTTCTTTCCTTGACTATCTTAAATATGTTACTCTGTTGTTCTGTGACATAAGCATTAATATCAAAAAGTCCCAATGATAATCTAGTTCTATTTCCCTTGTAAGTTACTTGCTATTTTTGCCCAGATGCTGAAAGAATTTTTCCTGTTTCTCTAATGTCCAATAATTCCACTAGAATATGTCTTGGTTTTTGTTCCTCTTTTTAGGTATACAATGTACTCTTTCAGTATGTTATTTAAAATCCTATTTTATGTCAGCAAAATATCCTTGAAAATTAGCTCACATTATTTTTCTGTTCCTTTGTGTCCCTCCATCAGAGACTCCTATTATCAATATTTTGGATCTTCTTAAATATTTGCCATTTTCTCTCAACGCCTCTTTTGTCTCTTTCTTCCTCTTGACTTTAATGTTTCCTCTCTTTCATGTTCTATTTCATTTCAGATATTTGTTGTTTATCCACTCTTGTTTTCCTTCTAATTTAGTCATTTCTAAAATGGTGTTTTTCTTCCATTTTTAATTCTTTACAAAGTCTGTCATCACATTTCTTAGGTTTTCTTACTCTTATTTATGTTATTCTTTCATGTCTAGTATCTTTCCTTAATCCTTTTAGTTTGTTTTAAAATAATCCATTACAGTTTTATCTGTTTTGTGAACATGTCTTCCTGGCATGCTTTCCCTGTCTGTGGGGATGTTATTCTACTTTTTAGTCTCTTTTTTTTCTATAATAACTTTGTATGAGATTTGGCCTCAGTACTTTTCTGTTGCTTATTTTTATGTGATTTTCTCCTGAACTTTTAGAAGGAGGCTTGGTTCAGAGAGCCATTCTGACCCTAAGAACAACCTTTTCTATTATTTTTGTGTAGTATTTAACAATACGGCGACTTGTTTTCTAAACACTGCTGGGCTCTATTACATCTACACTTCTCTTCCTGGCAGTTTCTCCTTGGTGTGGATCCCTATCCTAAAGAGAGTCCTGGTAGGTCTGTCTTGAGGTTTCATGGAGTACAGTGCTTCAGCCACATTATACTTATAGTGAGCTCTTTAATACTCACCCACTACCATAGAGGCAAAGCCTTCTTACTTATATTTACTTTCTCAAATCAACTGACTTTGCTTCCCAGTAAATAACTTGAGCTATGCATTCTCCCATTCACAGGATCCTCTGCTTTCTCTAGCACAGACATGGATAACACACAATCCTGTGGCTATGGTGGTTTGTCGCCACTCACTTGTCAGCTGGTTTTGCTATAAATATCTGTGAATCTTATTTCACAATCTACATGCTCCATCTCTTTTTACATGGGGATTCAGGAAGATCCAAAAGCTATTCCACCACTACCGAAGTCATCATCCCTAATATTCCCATTCTTGAGATTTTACTTACTTATGCTCACTTGATTAGCTCAAGCACATCTATTAGTCTTCTGGAGTGTTTATGTCAGGAAAATACATAAATTATGTATTTTCTGAGCTCTTCTTATCTTGGAATTCTGTTCACATAAAAATTTGCTGAATACAGAATTCTTGAATCTTGACCATTTCCCTTTAAGTCTTTTATCTAGTTTTTTGTATTGCAAAAGAGAAATTAAATACCAGGTTTCCTTCTTTTTTCTCTTATTTTTAAAGCAATTTTTGTGCTGTTGTTATTGTTATTGGGGTTTATTGTTGCTGCTATTTATTTGATGGTGAGATGTTTGTATAATTTTTAAATTTTTGTAGAGTACACTTAAATCGGTTTTGACAATACTGAAACCGGCAGCAAGATATCTAAACTGAAGTGTACATATCCCTGGTTGTATAGAAAGACTTCCCAGTGTACATATAAGAGGTAGATATCTTTAAAGAAATCAATTTTCAGATATTCATCTTCTATATGTAAATTGTTTTTAAAATTGATCTACCTAGGAAAAGACATACCATCAAGACATCATGCACTTCTTCTTTCCTTTCACAATTGTCTTTTTCCTGCATTAGAAGAGAAAGTTATATCTCTTACTCATCCAAATCTCAGTTAGGTACTGTGGAAGTTTTAAAAAATGGCTGCAGTGGGGTGCCCAGATGGCTCAGTCAGTTAAGTGTCTGTCTGCCTTTGGCTCAGGTCATGATCTCAGGGTCCTGGGATCAAGCCTCATATCGGGCTCCCTGCTCAGCAGGAGGTCTGCTTCTCCATCTCCTTCGGCCCCTTCCCTCCTGCTTTGCTCACTCATGTTCTCTCTGTCTCTCTCTCTCTAATAAATAAATAAATAAATAAATAAAATATTTTTTTAAATGGCTTCAAGTTCTTTGACCCTCCTTCCACAGAGAGGTAGAGTCTATGTCTTCTGTTAGATCTGGGCTAGATTATGGCTGCTTTGACCAGTACAAAATAGCAGAAGGGGCATTATATGACTTCCAAGGCCAGGTTATGCACGACAATTTAGCTTCTGTTTTGTTCACTGGAATACTGACTCTGGAAGCCTTAGTCCTGTAAAAACTTTTTAGGCCATGATGCTGTAGCCCAAGCCATATGGAGAGGCTGGGGGCTCTCTGGTGGACAGTTCCGGCCGAGCTTAGTCTGAAGTCATCCAGTCCAGGCACTGCACATATAAGTGAAGGAACTTCCAGGGTCCCAACACCTATGAGACACCCCAGCTGAGGTCCCAGACATGGAGAAGGAACAATACCTTATTACACCCTGACCAAGTTCCTGACCCACAGAAATCTGTAAACATAATGAAATGGTTGCTTTATGCCTCAGAGTTTTGGAGTAGTTTATTCTGTAGCAATAGTAATGGAAACAGGTGCATCAGCCTAGGGTTTAAAAGCCTCTGGGGTGACAAAGGGGCAATTTGAAATACTGGTGTAGATGTTGACAAAGGCACAGACTCTAGCAACTGGGTGGTACATATTGTTATATGTCACATGGTATCTGATTCTCTGTTTTCAACAAAAGTGTAAGAAAACTTTATGGATTTATCAACTGCTAAATAATTTAAATAATTTTTTATATTTGGTAGCTCTCTGATTTTTGGTATACAAGTCAGAAGGAATTCAAAGAATACATAGCATCTCTATAACAAAATTCCTTGTATTTTCTAATGTGAATAAGAGTCCTCATCTTCATCTATACAAATAAAAAAGCACAAAATGGGTGCTGATTCATATATCATTCTAATGATAAATAATATTCATTTATGATCATATGAACTGATTGACCAGAAGATAACTAATCCTAATCTCAAGAACCACATTCTAAGGGGCACCTAGGTGGCTCAGTTGGCGAAGTGTCTGCTTTTGGCTCAGGTCATGATTCCAGGGTCCTGGGCTTCAGCCCGACGTCAGGCTCTCTGCTCAGCAGTGGGTCTGCTTTTCCCTCTGCCTCTGTGCTCCATTTCCCTCTGTGCTGTCTCATGCTCGCTCCTTCTTCCTCTCTCTCAAGTAAATAAATAAAATCTTAAAAAAAAAAAAGAACTGCATTCTCAATAAAACCATATACTTCTTATAGTTAATAACTATCACAATGTTTGGCATTTTTGTATTATTTTGATCAGTTGATTACCAAAAATTGAATGATAGCTCAAACTAGAAGAAATTTGTGTAACCCTTCGAACCTATAGTCATAGAAGTTTTTTTAAAGTTTAAGTTTAATTGTACATATTTCTGGTTCATATTTCTGGTGTTGCAAATGTGATCAATTTAAAACCCCACACATAGGGACACCTGAGTGGCTCAGTTGTTAAGCATCTGACTCTTGATTTTGGGTCAGATCATGATCTCAAGGTCATGAAATCAAGCCCTGCATCAGCTCCATACTCAGTGAGATTCTCTCTCTCTCTGCCCCTCCCCCTTCTCATGCTCTTTTTTCTCTCTCAAACAAATAAATCTTTTTTAAAAAAAGCCACGCTTAAATTATATTATATTACTATAAATCCTACAGAAAAGGGAAAAGTGAACTGAAAATGTGAGAAACTATTTTAAATTTCCCACAGTTAAAGATAAGCTTGTTCAATACTTTATAAAGCAGAAATGGTCATTATAAAGGTGATTAAGTCATGTAGATTATGTTGGACATATATTAAATAGTAATAGTACTTTTTTTTTTTAAATACCAGTGTTCATAATATGCTAAAAAAAAGTAGATCCTTTGCAACTACTTAAACTTATGATAGCAACTTAAAAATGTATGAAGCATCTAAATTTATTACTACCTATATCTCATTGAGCCTTTTTAATCTCTTCCTACATCCTAGGCAACTAACTCCCTTTTAATCTTATTCTGCTGTCTTATCATCTTCTCTTCCCTCTTTTGTTTCATAGAGGACGCGTTTTGAGAATCTTACTGAGAACACAAAACAGATGCTTTCAAAGATTTTCTTTGCATTCCTTTAGTTAACTGATTTTCTTACACAAATTTTTTTCTTTTTATCTTTAATGAACCATTTACCATTTCTTATATTATATAATATTTTCACAAGCCATTTGTTGGGTTTTTTCCTTTGTTGATTCACGTGCCTCTGATTGTCTACTTCCTCCTCAAAAGTGTGATTATATTACCTGTAAGTGTAAGCAGTACAAATAGCTGGGATTTCCCAATGTATTTCTTCCTAACCCTGCTATATCTTTCAGGATTCTATATGTGTTAAGTTCATGCAAATTCTTCCTACAGAATTAAAGACCTTTCACCAGTATTCCTACTGGCATTGGAATATTGGCATATTGTATTGCTTTCAGTGATTTGATGAGTGATCCTATAATAAGGCAAATTGGAATTATTAACCAGTCATACTGATAATCTTTAAGTTAGGGATGAGAAACTTTCAAATGTTTATATCAATGTGCCTTTATTTGTATAGAGTCATAAGGGTAATGGAGTATGTTGAAAATGCCTTGTTGGCCACACTTTTTTAAAAATAGAAACAGCAGAGATCAATGACTCTCACAAGTGGCAGGAAGAGGTGTGTGGCAATGAATCCCAGCTCACAGTTCACTGAAAATCAGCATGCTATAAGATGTTGATCTCTGATTTGAGCATTTCCTTAGCCCAGCTGCTGCCTAAGAGCCTTTAATTAGAAGAAACACAATACTCTTCAAACCATGATGTTGGCTAATATCCATTTGTATTTGGTTCTTACAAAGGCCAATATTTAATGCCATCAGAGCTTACTCTGGCAGTGGGGAGGGGTGACCTAACCTCTCAGAGCCAAAATATCCCCCAGGCACAAACAAAAACACAGGTTCCATTCCACACTAAGTTTAAGAAACATTATTTTCCTATAATCAGCAAAGTTTTAAGGAAAACAAGCACAAAACACAGTTTATCAAATAGTGTTGAGCTGTGTAGATGACACCTATGGTATTCTGCTTTCATTGATCCACATGGTTAACATGGAAACTTCCATGTACATACAGTATAACCTCCCCCTCCCCCCACCCCCTCCACTGACTGTCCTAGAGATGGGCACCAGATTTAAGCTAGGCCAATCTAATATCCCATCTCTCCTGCTATAGCTGATTGTTTCAGGGTCAACACCTGTACCAACCTGGGCCAGTAAGTTCTATGTTGAACTCGAGACTGAGGGAGTTAGACCAGTCACTTCAGAGTGGTGAAGAGGGAAACTCATGCCATCATTTCTGCCATGTAGAGAAAGCCAGACAGCACCAAGAGAGATGGTTCTGGTTGTAATGGGGAACTATCTGTATCCTGGCCACTTCTAGAGCTAGAGTCCTTAACTCTTTCTCGGGTTCTCTCAGAGAACCAAGAATCTTTAAAATGAACCACTATTTGTGGTTCACATATTTTTAGTTTGGTGTCTAGATTTACAAACAATGGATTCCTGACTTGAAAAGATAGGCTTATCAGACCTGACCACAAGTGAGTTACCAGACTTTATTTTTATGAACTAGAAGTGTATCATTCCTCTTGGTCATCAGATATTTCCTGGCTCACTTGTTATAGTCTTCTTTTTTGCTCCACTTGAAGTTAGAAAATTCTTCATTCAATATGGCTTCTTGTGAACAGTGACTGCTCTGAGGGTTTATCTAGATAGGACAGTTTCCATATGCAGTGCTTGATTGATAAATGAAGTAAAATATCCAGCACTGTGGATTTTACTGCCAAAATTCTCTTAGAAATGGAAACCAGAACAGCCTTTTTTTTAAGATAGGCCATTTGCCAAGATTTTGTTCATTTAAGGAAGAATATAGGAAGTAAAATAAATGAAAGAAAAACAAGTCACATTCCCAAGAAGAACTGTGCACTGCAACATAGCAGCTGCTGCACAAGGATGGAGAACACAAGGCCACCACATGGCCTGAGTAGGGCTCACCAAGAAGGCTGGGGAATCACCACCCCTGCCCCAAATGAAGCCATGAGAATGAGAGAATGAGTGTCCCAGTAATGAGCATGGAGACAATGAGAATGAGTGTTCATATAATGACTCCCTGGACCCACGAGAACGATCATCCCTGTAATGAGAAGAGATGAGGGGTGTGTGTGTGTGTGTGTGTGTGTGTGTACATGTGTGTGTGGGGGGGTGCAACTAAGATTATTAGTAAAAAGAGAAATCTCCCCCAGAGGGATGCACCTAGTGGGAGGGAGTGTGGTAGTCCCATGGCCAGCCACATTCCAGCTTTGACATATCTGTTCTTAAATATCCTTGCCTTGCCATTTCAGCCTCCATTCTTAATTCTATTTCAGTGTCACCCTCATGCATACATACTATGGGAAAGGAATCCAATCTTGGAGATTCTTTCACGTTCAAAGAACTCCTGCTAGAAATGTAGTTATCTTGAAAGGCATACACACGAACAGGAGGTTAGTCACTCTTTGTCGAACTCCTTTGAATTGAGCATGTGCTGAGATTGCCTTCTTCAGCTTCCATTTGGACACGTGTAATTAAAGCTTTCCTCCTCCTGCTCAGTACACACATGCTGGCTAGCTCTTTCTTACTCTTAGCTCTTACTAGTTGCTCACACAGACCTGTTAATAAACATCAGTCCCTGGATACACAGCTGAACCCTGTGCACTAAGATGTCAGACCCTTTCTCCGTCCTTTTCATTTCTTCTATTCATCCAGAAGATGCTGCTCTTGCTGCAGATGTTGATTGCAACTTCCAGCACATGGTATTAATTAATTGCCAATTTGGTCAAAACAAACAGCCTTGCTGTATTTTTTTTTTATTCTTCTCCTTTCTAGTTATTTACAGCAGAGGAAATGATGGAATTAGGCATTGAGGAGTCATTATTCCGCAAAAAAGGAAAAGTCACAGCAATGAATAGGACGCAAGCAGAAGTTTGGCATTGCTAATTACAGAATGAGAACTCAGAAGCTGAATCCCATTGGCCCAGTGAGTATTTGGAGTAAGTTGATAGAGCATGCCCAGGAATCATGTTAAGAAAATACCTCCTGAAGTTTGTTGGTCTATGATCCTCTGTTCAGAAAGTTTCTAACAAAAGAGCCAGAACAAGATATCACAGATGACTCCTAGCAAGGGCAATTCTTTTAAACTTTTTTTTTTAAGATTTTATTTATTCATTTAACAGACAGAGATGACAAGCAGGCAGAGAGGCAGGCAGGGAGAGAGAGAGGGGAAGCAGGCTCCCTGCTGAGCAGAGAGCCCGATGTGGGGCTCGATCCCAGGACCCTGGGATCACGACCTGAGCCGAAGGCAGAGGCTTTAACCCACTGAGCCACCCAGGTGCCCCACAAGGGCAATTCTTAAAGGAGAGCTTCTTTTGCTATATTCTTCGGTTCTAGTAGTTAAATGAAAGAGAAGATGAGTAGGGCCGCATGGATTTTAGCCTCTCTCTAGGCTCCAGCAAAGTTGCAGATGTGGTACGTGTCGCCGCATTAACACAGCAGCGTGATATATGATTTGAGACAAGGAGTAAGAAACGAGCTCAGGCCAAACTGAGGCCTCACTTAAGAAAGGCCTCAATCATCCATTTTTAAAAACACCAGCCAATATTGAATGGACAAGTTGGCCTGGGCACAATTCCTTCTGACAAGCTAGAATCTTCTGGGAATGGAGTTCAATAGTCCTTTCCAGCAGCACAGCAAAACTACCAATGTGTAAGAACCAAGTGGGCATGGAAGAGTTCAGTACCAAGAACTTTCCTTATGAAGAAAGACAGGTTGGATGTGGCACATATTCTAGAGGAATGGCTACCCCAGGCCCTCCTCCAGGGGTGCAAGTGAGACGCTAACCCTGGAAACCCCATTCTTCTGTCAGGCACAACATACACAGGGAGGGGTGAGTTACAATGAACAAGAATTACTCAGAGCTGCTTTAGAAAGTGGTGCTGTGCAGTGGAGAAACCCTGACCAGGCTTCGGTTCTTTGATCTGGAGCCCATCACTTACTCCTCTGACACCGTTGTCTTCAACATAAAAGAAGAAGATTGAATTAAGTGATCCCTAAGGGCCTTTTCTGAGGGGAAAAAAATCACAATTACTCTATGATTACTTAATAGATTTCAGGAAACTCAGTGGCATATAAGTTTTTCTTAATTACTTCTGTGATACTTGACATGACATACTTGAAACATTATTAGTGTAATAATCAGGTGCCAAACAGCACACAACATACTCCTACTATTTTCTCTCAAGTCTTAAAAAGTACAGACTTATGTGGCAGAGATGATCAGTGTGTGAGCTAAGTCTCTTATTGGAAATGTGATGTGTATTTTAGACACCCCCATTCATGACAAGGCACACTTTGGTCACATCTCTTACACTGGCTCTTAGCCAGAAAAAAAAAATTATTTAAGCTCTAAATAAGATATATTACAAAGATTAATTAAATACTATAGCCAACTTAAAAGTCAGTACCTTAGGGATTAGGAGATGAGTATTTAAATTCACAGTGTGACCCCTGAATCATTTGTGTATATGAGAACTATACGAGTGTACATTGCAGGCAGGCTTCTGCGTGTGTTTGCCAACAAAAATACAAGTGCTAAATTCACACTAAGTTTGGGCTTTAAAAGAATTTAAGACTGATTAAGAAAGAAAGGAAGAACTACTACCTTATACTTATTAAAAAGTAGACACAATCAATGAAACTAAAAGCTGATGCTTTGAAAAGATCAGAAAAATTGATAAGCTTTTAGCCAGGCTAGATAAGAAAAAGAAGAAACAAATTATTAGCAACAGAAATGAGAGACAGAGCATCACTACAGATCCCATGGAAATTAAAAGGACAATTGAAAAAAATACTATGAACAACTCTATGCTCAGAAATTTGAAAACTTAGATCAATGACCAATTTCTTGAAAGATAAATCTGTCAAAACTCACACAAGAAGAAACCAACTATCTGAGTAAACCTATATTAGAGAAATTGAATCAATAATTAATAACTTACTTGCTCAAGCCCACAGGGAAATCTCTTAATTTTAAATTCTTCTACAAGGAGAATTTTTAATTAACTAAAATTAATTAATTAATTAGGTTGTTCTTTTTGGTGTGGTCAGCCCCCATACCAAGACTATTTGGTGTGGCCAGCCGAGGGAGGAGGGAAAGAAGGAATGGTGGGGGATGAGAGGCACAGAGGGGAGAGAAGAGAACAGGACAGATCAGGAAAAGAAGCTTTCTTTTGAAAAGCTGATTTTTTGACCACTATTCAGTAAAAATGGCCGTTTACTTTACCTTTGACGTTAGTCAGAGTACTTCCTTCTTAAACTTTAAAACTACCTTACAAGATATTCCGGGCTTTGTAGATGAGGAAACGGAGAGTCAAGGCTGCCAAATATATGGCCCCAAGTCTCCCAAGATAGCAAAAAGACTCTCAGGGACCAGAAAGCAGTCTTCTGGCCTCACATTCCTGTTCTTCCCGGTATAATTTACAGGCTCTGTTTTTCACATGTAGGTCAGTCAGGTCAGTCTTCATTTTACTCCAACTCTGCAATTCTAGACTTTTCCTAAAGAGCTCACAGTCTCTTTTCTACTCTATTAAGTTCTTAGGCTTCTCATAAAGTTTTGTGATAAATTAAAGAGATGTGTATCAGCAGCTTTGGAACCAGTGAGCAACAATCTTGAACCAAAAATTATTGTCAAAGGGACATGCGAATTTTTGCTTTCTTCTGGAATTTTGTCATAATGAGGTAGTCACTTGTTTCTTAGACTCTTCCTTCCCAGCCCCCCACCACCACTCCATATTAATGAAATTAGCATGTATATCAAAGAGCTAACAGGGGATCTTCTGACAGGCCTTACTTCATGTAAGCAAGGGGTTAATGGGCTTGCATAGTAGGCTGGTGGGAAGCGGGGTGGGCCAGGGGCAAGGCATTTTGACCCCATTTTAGACTCTGCCCTGCACCCAATGCCTAGGATTGTGCTTTTGGCCCATTGCTCCAATAAAACCTTAACAATACCAACGGCCCTTTATCTAATTTCTTATTGAACATTTACTGGAAAAAATAACACTGAGTAAAACTAACATTGGCTAAAACTGTATGTGGTAAAATTTGTCATAGATGAAAAACTGAACAATAAACATAGGAAACAGGCTTGGCAGAAATAATTATTCAAAACAAAACCAACAGTATCTAAAATTGCACATGATTTAAAAGGCTTATTAGCTGAGAGTGAACAGAAGAATCAAATCTTAGCATGTTTATCAAATTTGACCTAAGAAACAAGCTTAGTAGAAATAATTTCAGCAAAACAAAAACTCAATCACAGAATGTACAACTAGGTAAAATTTGAGTCCAAATAAATGAATCACACCAAAAAATTAATTGATCTTAATGATAATTTTTTTATTCAAACAAATAAAAAATAAAAATGGTTTAACTGTTTATAGAAATGTTTATAGAAATGTTATCAGAGAACTGAATTGATTTAACAGAGGCTGAGCTTATTTAAAAAAACCTTTTCAATAAAATCCAACAATTTTGGTGTGATTCTTATTAAATATTTGTGTTCATAAAAAGAAATAAAATATCTATGTGGTAAATATACAAACCAAAAATTAGCAGAGTCAAAATTGTTCCTTGTAGTGGGACGGATGTAAAATTACATAAGCACCTGGGTGGGTGCCATTGGTTACGTGTTTAAGCATCTGACCTAGGCTCAGGTCATGGTCTGGTAGTTGTAGGCCTTCACGTCAGAGGGACATCTGCTTGTCCCTCTCCCTCTGCCCCACCTCCTAGCCCCAACCCCTGCTTGCACGTGCATGCACATACTCTCTCTCAAATAAATAAAACTTGAAAAAAATGATTTTTTTATTTATTTGAGAGTGAGCAAGAGAAAGAGAGAAAAATGAGGGTGTGCAAGCCAGGGAAAAGGCAGAGGGACGGAAAAGCAGGCTCCCTGCTGAGCAGGTAGCCCAGATGTGGAGCTAAATCCCAGGACCCAGGGATCTGACCTGAGCCAAATAAAATCTTTGAAAGAAAAGAGAAAAAAGAAGAAAGAAATCACATAAGCTTTAACCTTAGCAAATGCAAGTAGTTGCTGTTGAGCATGGGATCAATATCCACAAAAAGGTTGCCAATGTAGATACTTTGGATTTGGTTTACATATCATCTTGAACGTAGGAAAGGATGTCTAATCCAACTTCATCAGTCCTGCTTGGACTTGTCTTGGGCCTAGGGACCTTGAAGCAGAGAAGATCAGGCAGTGAGTGAAATGGCTGGAGCCCCCGTATCTCACAGGTTCATATAGTGACCTGTAAGTTCCCACCTGATCTAGAATCCCTCCTTCTGTAACCTCATCTCCTTCCCTTGCCCCCTGCCCAGTGCACCCTTTCTGGTCACATCTGTGGCACAACAGAGTTGGGGGAGGAGGATGAAAGGGAGAAAAGGAGTATGTTAAGTAGTTCTGGTCTAAGTCATAAATGAGTCAGCATCCATTTACCTGATTTTGAGATTCCATGTAATAGGTGGGCATCTGCTAGCTATTAGAACCAAGTTCCCATCCTGAAACCCAGATGAATCCACTCTTGTTCCTGTTATTCCAACATCACTATGGTTATCATCTTTTCCTACCCCAACTAGTTCTTAACACACACTGATCAGAATCTGCCCCCAAACTCCATCCCATGGTGGAGGCAGCTGCCTCCTGCAGGCCAACCTGGGCTGACCACTAAAATAGCTGTCCAACACAAGGCTCCACCTGTCAGAAGAAGAACATATTTTTGCTCTGGTCCATCTCTGTTTGCCTAAGCTACCACCATCATCTACAGGTAATGTGTTCAGTCTATACAACCAAACTTCTGTTATCCACTCTTGGGTCTGCCTCCACCCCAAGCACCTGCCCCCACCCAGTCGATGTGTCTGATTCAAAGTCTGTATGCTCCCTGTCTGCCACATCCTTGCTCTTTCTCTGTCCAGCTGTAACAAGATAAGCCCCAGGCTGGCCTCCTTCTTAGAGCAGCATTTGCTGTCAGGCCCATTCTAACTCAGCCAGGCAGCAGTCCAGCCGGCCCAGATGGCTGTTTGGTGATACAGAAATGGCTGTGAAATTTCTGTCAGGGAGCTTGGGATTAAGTTCAGGACAAGAGGAAACTACAGATTACATGTGTTGAAGAGGTCAGAAACAAACTCTTACCAAGCACCCTCTATGCAGACCATGCCTCAGCACCAAATCTTTCGTCTTTCAAACAAAACAGAATTATTCTCCTCTGGCATCCCTCCTCCTATACCATCTATTCCTTCTTTCATTATTCCAGTCATATTCACAATGGATTTCTCATAGAATCCCACTTAAATCTCTCAACCCCAATTTACCTGGCAATTCTAAACCCACAAATTGTTCAATAGAGTTAGCTTTCCAAAGGAGTTTTAAATTTCACAATTAATAGACATGTTACAAAACAACAATAAAACAGTACATCACACAGCGTTGAAACCACCTCATGGATCCTTTGTTGTTGTTGTTGTTGTTGTTGTTTTAACCACAAGTGGGGCTTTGTGATATAAGCAGCTGCTACAAAACCAAACAAATGACAGGACAAGACTCGGAGTTTGAGCCTATCCAGGAACGGAATTATGTTTGCTTTGAGGTTTTCTAAAAGGTCATGAGGCCTAACAAAGTTCAGATGAAACTTGGCTGTTTCTCCATTAGGCTCTGGCTCCCAACTTGTGGCGTTTCATGTGGTTTGGAGTTTTCAAACACAGCACTTTGCACAGCCCTAATAAATGATTCTTTCTCAGCATGGAAAGCAATTAAATGTATGGCCTCTTGGGTTTCAGTCTTAGAATCAGTTATTTATTTATTAGGAGCTGGGAGAAGGGCTAAACGGCCTAGAAGAGGGATCACACATAATGAGGTGGGTGAATTTGCTGAAGACACCACATTTTAGATGACTGGAGGCCTGAAAAGCAAGAGAAGAACTCCTGAGGAACCAATAAAATCAGGCCATTGGGAAACTTGCTAATGAATGGAATTTAGCATCAGCTTGCAAGGAACACATTAGAACTGCTTGCAAAGCCCCAGGGAAGGCCACGTGAAAGGGCCACAGCACCATCTGTCTCCAGTCTGCGCTGGCCACTCTGAAGGGGTCCTATGAGCTTTCCAGTTCACAGAGCTTCATCTGTGAGCAAACTTCTCCCCATCAGTCAGCTTGGATCCCTCTGACTCAATGTTAACAGTGAGGTTCAGTGTTCATCTTAATCAGTCCTCTGGCTGGCCCCTTTTCGAAAAGGGGATGTGTGGAGCACCTGGGTGGCTCAGTTAAGCATCCAACTCTTGGTTTCAGCCCAGGTCATGATCTCAGGGTCCTGGGATTGAGCCTCATGTCTGGCTCCACACTCAACAGGGAGTCTGCTTAAAATGCTCTCCCTCTCCCTCTACCCCTCCCCTTGTGCTCTCTCTCTCTCTCTCTCTCTCTCTCAAATAAATAAATAAATAAATAAATCTTTTAAAAAGAGAGATATGTTAGTTTCCTAGGGCTATCATACCAAGTACCACTACTGAAAAATAGAACTTTATTTTCTCACAATTCTGGAGCCCAGAAGTCTGACAACGAGATGACAGCAGATTGGGTTTCTTCTGACGTTTCTCTTCTTGGCTTGTAAATGGTCATGTCTCTCTGTATCCTCATGTGGTCTTTCATCTGTGTGTGTCTGTGTTCTGATCTCCTCTTCTTTTTTTTTTAAAGATTTTATTTATTTATTTGTCAGAGTGAGAGAGTGAGCGAGCACAGGCAGACAGAGTGGCAGGCAGAGTCAGAGGGAGAAGCAGGCTCCCTGCCGAGCAAGGAGCCCGATGTGGGACTCGATCCCAGGACGCTGGGATCATGACCTGAGCCGAAGGCAGCCGCCTAACCAACTAAGCCACCCAGGCGTCCCCTGATCTCCTCTTCTTATAAGAACACAATCACATTCTACTAGGACCCGCCTATATAATGTCACCTTAATTACTTCTGAAGTCCCTACCTCCAAATACAACCACATTCTGAAGTACTGGAAGGTAGGACTTCAACATACAAATTAAGGGGAAGCACAATTCAGGCTGTAACTGGGGCATCACACCCTCCAGTTCAGTGATGTCATATGTTCAAGCTATACAACTAAGCCAGCTCCCCAACCCCTAACTGAGAGTGACCAGGTAACACAAGGCCTTGACTGATGGACCACTCATCTCCTTCTACCTCATGCCTTTGATGGGGTTCACCCAGCTTGATCAAAACCTGAAAGAGAGAAAGTAAAACTGCAAGGTAGCAGGCCTAAATGTGCAGGAGGAAACCATATTTGTGCTCACTTATTTTTAAGGACAATTATCTGCTCATGGGGACTTGGTGAACTAGAATAGGTCTCTAAGGAACATTCTCCAAATAATTCCCATGTGAGCCCCGGGCATTCACTTACGGCTCCAGTGAAAATTTACTGAGCACATAAGTCACTGAAAGTACTCCACATCCCCTCGGGCATAGAGATAGTCTGCAGGTGCAGTATAAGGCTGTGACCCATCAGTGCTTACATTTTAGTGGAATATTCTGACAATAAATAGGTAATTTGATAAATAAGGCACCCTGATATCCAATGATGATTAGCAGTTTGATGGCATTAATGGTGCCAGTTCTTTATCTGCTCCTCTACCCATGTCATCTACCACGTGGCTGCAGTTTCTCCCATCAAGAGGTGGGGTCTATTTGGTCACATGATTCACTTTGACCAATAGAATGGTGGTAGTTGTGACAGAAGCAGGAGCTTGGTCAAGAGCATCTCTGAGTCTGCGCATCTCTGAGTCTGCTCTTTGATCTCGTTTATTTTACTTAAAACCAGCTTAGGCTAGCCTACCAGAGAGGTAGGAGAATCACGGGGAGATGAGCTGCATCAAAAACCACTTGATTACCAGCCAATCCCCAGAGACGTGAGTCCTCAGCCAGTGGGCTACATGGCCCCGTATGAGAGCAAGCCAAATGAGACCAGAAAAATTTCCCAGCCTAAATCACCAAAACTCTAGACTTCTGAGGTAAACAAATACTTTTTTTTTTTGAGCCTCAGGGTTTGGAATCAGTTTATGACACAACATAATTATGGCATTATAAATGATCCAGGCACTGAAGGCTCCCAGTAAATCTGAACATTATGTGAAAGAGGTAGCACATGAAGGCACTATTGGCATTAACACCTTTGCTGACAAAGAGTATATAACGCTGTGAGGGTTGGGATAAAGTCAAGATGGCAACTAAATAAAGTTATGGATTGAAGGTAGTGTAGGAAATGGGATGGTAAACAAACTGACAGAAAGGTTCAAAGAGCCTCCTTATAATACCTCTGAGGGCTCCCTGTGGCCTTCAGTATAAGATTCAGATTCTTTATTCACAACATACAAAGTCCCTCCTGTCTGATCCCTGCAGTTTCCCCTCCAGATCCACTCTCTTGTGAATCATAGGGGGCTCAAAATCTGTGTCCACCAGACCATGGCCACCAACCTCCTTGTCTCCTGGCTTCCGGCTGAGTTTGCCAATGAAGGGCAAGAGCAACAGGTTGAAAGATGGGAAGACAAAGACATGAGAGTTTGTGTGCCTCTGACTCACTCCCCACTGGTTATAGTTTGGCCACAACTATGTTTTTATTCTCTCTCTTTTTTTTTAGGAGGTGGTTTTCTCCTACAGTCATAACTCTCACCATCTCTGTGACTCCTTCCCATTGTCCCCAGGCCTAGGAGTGGTAACACCTCTGACTGCTGCTAGCCCTGGAGCACTCTATCACCCTTTGTTCCTTTCCCTTAATCCAGTGCAGAAATTGTCAAAGGACCCCTCATTTAAACTTTGTAAAAGGGCCCTTCCATTGCCCCTTTGAGAGTGCCATCTGTTCCCTGAGAGGACTTTCCAGGGCACAGCTTTTTCAGTCTTTTATATTTCCCCACTCTCTTCCCCAGATCCTATACTGCAGCAGTTTCATTCCTTGTCACACTGCCATACCCTTGCTTCTCCTGTACCCTTTTCCCTTTTCTTAGGATGCTTTTCCCCCTTCTCACGGCCAGACTCTCACACAAGCTAGAAATCTGAACTCAAATGTCACCTTTTCCAGAAAGACTCTCTCCCTGCTGCCCCACCATCACACTAGTTCCCCTATACTGGATTAGGCTCTCTGACATACTCCCACAGTTTCCTCCCCTTCTGTCAATCAGGGCACCAATCCTAATGTTTAATGCTCATCTATGAACATGTCTAAATCTCATAAAAATGACCTCCCAAAGATGTCCACATCCTAATCCCCAGAACCTATAATTAGGTTATGTTATATAGCGAGTAGGGGCGGAGGGTAAGTTTGCTAATCAGCTGACTTTAGGATGAGGTAATCCTGGATTACCCAATTGGGCCCAATGTAATCACAAGTGTCCTTACACCTGGAAGAAGAAGGCAGAAGAGTGAGAACCAGAAAAATGGCAATGGGAGAAAGATGTGACTGGCCTCTGCTATCTCTGAAGACAGAAGAAGGAGCCACCAGCCAAGGAATGTGGGCAGTCTTTAGAAGCTGGAAAAGGCAAGAAAACAGATTCTCCCCTAGAGACTCCAGAAGGAACACAGCCCTGCCAGCTCCTTGATTGTAATCCAATGAGAGCTATTTTGGACTTCTGACCTCCAGAACTGCAAGGTGATAAAATGTGCTGTTTAAGCAGCTAAGTTTGTGGCAATTTGTTACAGCCCCAATAAGAAATGAATATAATTAATTGTGAGGGTCAGATCCTGGAGAACAGGGATCATGTCTTTGGTTTGCTGGTTCTAAGCTCCTCTCACAAAACTTGTCTTGGAGTAATTCTCAGATGTATTTGTGAAAGAAAAGATAGGATACAAAATTATCTTGCCCATATATTTTCTAGATCCTTCTGGGTCTGTGGGTTTACATAGAAATAGCTTATCTGAAGGAAGAGATCAGCACTTGCTTATAGAATTTTAAAAATGCATTTTTTTAACAATCTACAATTTAACCATTGAGAAAAATAATTGAGCCAGTTGCCAAGAAGTGTGTGGATGCAAAAATGTGAAGGTACCCACAGTGTACTCCCTTGTGGGAGCAGCTGTGGTAACTAACAGTGAACTGCCTAGGGACATACCCAGCTCCCCAGATGGGCAGGGAAAGAACACATTGTTCCTTCCCCTGGAGCAGCTGGCCCTGGTTTGGCTGGATCTGGATTCCCGGGCACTGGTTGCTACAGTTTGGCAAGAGTCACGCTCCAGCCCTGCATTTCCAGAAGAGCTGTTGTATTACTAATCTGGAACAGACACTTCCTATCATCACCACAATCTTGTTCTTACAGCAGCACCAACAACACACAATCTGCAAATCCCACAACCTGTTCATGAAATGAGAGCTGGTGCCTTGGTTGAAAGTGTCTTTAACAATTCTCCTTACTCACTGCAAGCACTGGAACAGAAGTCCAGAGCCCTGAAGTCCAGTCTTATTCTGCCCTTAACCATCCATGTGACCTTGACTGAGTCACGTCCCATTGCTTACCTAAGAGGTGGAAGGGTTAGACTTCTGTGGTCGCTTAAGGCTATTGAATTTTGAGTCTTTGACAGTTATATAATTCCCAAACTCATTTCAGCTTGGAAAATGAGAGTGACAAACTGTCCCCAGTAAAGAGAGCATTTCATTAAGACAGAAAAAGAGAACTAGAGCCTGAGAAAAAGAAAAAAAGAAAGAAAGGAGGAAGGGAAGGAGAGAGGAAGTGAGAGGGAAGGAGAGATTAAAGAAAGATGAGGCAGGATGGAGACAAGGAAAAGAGGGAGGGAGGGTGGGAAGAAGGGAAGGAGAACATATTGAGTACCTGACAAGGACTGGCCTTTTTTGCTTGCCTCACCTCAAGCCAGAGCCTCACAAAGTTTTCCACCAAAGTTCCCTGCCCTCAGAAGAGTGACAGCAGTCCCCGGGAATCCAGTCTGTAGCAGGTAGGAATCCTAAAGTCTCATTTAATCTTAAAAATTAACATGAATTTGTGTTCTACTCCATAAACAGGGACTTTGTTTCTGCTGTGGAGTAAACTGTTGCTATAGGAAGATGCAGCATATTAATGAGTCCTGTGGTGTGCAAACCCCCAGCCCACTTCTGTGTCTCCCTAAGATGGGATCCTCCAGTTTTGGAGGCATGGACCTGGGGCCTTGAGAGATAGGCCTTATTTGCCAACCCCATCCAGGTCATGAGAAGGTTACCCAGTTTATTAGAGCCAGAGAAATCAAGCAAATAAAATAAAAGTCAACTAGCCCAGAAATGTTTGCCTCCAGAAAATCAGGATGATAGGTTTACCAAGACAGTCCTGCCTCCCTCACAGTCCATGCCAGAAGATGCTGTCTCTGTTTATTACTCTGTCTATGGCAGCAAGACACTCTATAGCATTGTCAGCAAGTTATTAAGGCAGACTTGGGGGTGTTTATTTTCAAAAGCAGTAGAAGTCGGGGGCAAAAGTCCTAGGGAATAGAGATCACATTCTTGGGGGTTAAGCAGGCAGGCCTAGCCAGAGAGAAGGTTTCAGCTGCCAGCAGGAGGAGGACCAGCTGGGACTTAGCCATGGACCCATCAGAGTAGGGAGGCGACCCCATGTGAAAGTCCTGGAAGGCCAGCCAGGGCCAAGTTGAGATGCAAAGACATTGTGGTGAGTACAGCAAGCCCTGTAGATGACCTGCAGGCTGCTGTAAGATGAAAATTAGCTAGTACATGCCTGACACATACTAAGGACAAGCGTTTGCTAGTACTATTTTTATTCAGGAATGAGGTCACCTGCCCCCGGTGGTATAATCAACCATCACAAGAGAGATTCAAAATCATTCAGGGGACTGGAGACAGAAAAAATTGGAACAGACCCAGAAGCCAACAAGTCTTACTGAAGCTGCTGGAAAGAGACTCAGAAAGGGACTTTTTCCCCCAGGCGAATAGGAGTGAAGACCTGAAGATTTGAAGGATTCACGGAGATTTGGGGTACAAAGGGGTAGAACATCGCAGCACTAGGATTGACAAGAGGAGCAAGTAATGGGAAAATGGGGAAGGGAACTATGATGTAGGACTTAGGCACATGGACATAGGTTTGAATCCTGACCACCACATCTGGTTGTGTGATTTTTGGCAAGCCGTGTAAGCTCTCTGAGCCTCTGTTCATCCTCTTTAAAATTAGGATAATTAGAGTAGTTCTCCCACAGGACTGTGAGAGATTCAAGTGAGATAATTCTTGGGACCTAATAAATGCTCAATAATGTTAGTTTTTCTTACTTTTAGCTGTTATGTAGTAGTTACATAATAGTAAATGGTGCTTTGTCTATATTAAGGTTCTGAGATTGGGTAAGGAGAAAAATGTGCTAGGTAAAAGAAATGCTGCTTTGGTGTCCCTTGATTTTATTTTGGAAGAGTTAAGTGTTAAGAAGGAAGAAGAAGATAAATGAGCAGGTGTGGGAGCATCAAGGAAAGGGGGAGAGAAGAGGAAGAGAGGGAGGAAGAAGGAGAAGATGAGGGAGAGGAGGAGGGGGAAAAGAAGAAGAGGAAAAAGAAAAGGTGATGGTGGAGGAGAAGATGAAGGGGAGGGGAGGAGAGGAGAAAGAAAAAGTCAAGGAAGAATAGTCCTGGTAATTATCAACAAGACAATTTAACATGAGAACATTCCAAAACAAATCTTCAGTTGGCCTCTCTCACTTCCCTCATTCTTCAGCTCTTCCCTTAAATGTTAAATTTCTCCAGAGTGCTGCCTCTGGTCCAGTTCTCTTCTCCCTTTATTAGATCTTCTTGGGCAACCTCATCTATTCCTGTGGCTTCACTTACTACCCATTCTTTAATCCTCAAACATTTATTTCCAGCCTGGATGTCTCTTTCAAACTCTTGCTTCCAGCCACCAACTGAACATCTATGTCCAGACAGCTCCAAGTCAACACATACAAAACACATCTTGCATCTTCCCATAAGGACCTCCCCATTGAGGTTGAGGACACCCCATTCACTCAAGTCAGAAATGTGGGAATTATCCTAGCTCGGACATTTCTCCTGCCTTAACTTTTCTTGAAATCTGTTTCTGGGAAAAGTCTCCCAACCAGTCTTTCTGCTGCCCTGCCCATTCCCATCCAATCCATTCTCTATAATCAAGTAAATGTGATATGATCCATGTCATTCCCTGACAGATAGATCAAGGACTCCTCTTCTAGTGTACAGGATAAAAATATAAATTCCTTAGCCTAATATACAAAGCCATTTGCTTGAGACCTGCCTATTTTTCCAACTTCATCTTTCTTTTCTCCACTTCCCAACCCACATGTACATGTACTTAAATTCCATCCTGACTGAACTACTTATTTGAAGATATTCTTTATTCTGTTGGAGAATTTCTGATTATTTCATCTTCCTGGCAAACTCCTGGACAACTTAAAGACACTGTTCAAATATTACTACCTATGAGAAGCCTTCTCTGACTTTGCTATGTGAACAAATAAGAATTCCTATTCCACATTTTTTTCTATAACTCCGCCACAGTACTTAACATATTATGTGATTACGTGTTTAAAATATGGTGCCTTTCCAACTGGCCTGAGAGCCCTTAGAGGGCAGGGATTGTGCTGTATTCACCATTATATTCCCACGAGCTAATACAATGGCTGGAACGGAGCGGTAATCAGTAGTGATTTGTTACATGTATAATTGAATGAATGGATGAATGAAGAACATTTAGAACATGAATATAGTTATACCTGTGAGCCAAATCCCAACCAACCAGAATTTCAACATATTTAAAACACACTAAAGTTTTACTTTCTTACATTTTTAGAAAAGGAAAATAAAGAGTTCCCTAGAAAGTACAGCAGGTACTCAGACTCAGATCTTGCCACCTTGAAGGTAGGTCTAATGAGGAGACTATAGGCCATCCAGAATCTGCTCCACAATCCTGAAATTCCACGTGGTCTCGGACTTGGTGCTCAGGCTTGGGAGAATGCCAGTTTATTAATTATATATAAAAATATAAGTGCCAAGGACTTTAATTGCCTGCTTTCCATAGTTAGCACTTTTTAAGGAGGAGAATATATGGGGAAAACAAGATTATAAAAAGAAGTTTGGCTTGAGGGGCACTGGATGGCTCTTGGGCATCTGCCTTTGAATCAGGTCATGGCTTCAGGGTCCTGGGATCGAGCCCCACATTGGACTCCCTGCTTGGCAGAAAGCCCACTTCTCCTTCTCCCACTCCTTCTGCCTGTGTTCCCTCTTTCACTGTGTCTCCTTCTGTCAAATAAATAAATAAAATCTTAAAGAAAAAAAAGAAGAAGTTTGGCTTAATAAGCATGGAATAAGCAATGGGTCAGCCCAATATACTCATTCATCTAACTCATAGTACAATTTCTCTATCCTTGTTGAGCAGATGGTAATGGGCCCAAAGACCAGTCAGAGTGCTGCTTCTCTAGACAGTGTTAGAGATGCTCTGAAAAATTACACATCCTTAGCTTCTCATTTCCTAGACTTTATTCAGTCAATCCCATTGTATTTGCTGGGAAGACACAACTAACAGGTCCAGATTTTAGACAAGACTAGTACAGTCATATGCACTCCTGACTACCCTCAGGTTAAGCATTTCAGCCACTTACATTCAAATTATTGGTTAGAGAAAGTTGATTTTTTTCAGAAGACTAATCTCACCCAAAATAACTCTTCCTAAATTTTTAGCAGGGGTGAGGGGGTTGGGAGTGGGTGGTGAGGGCTTGCAGTTATGCCTTTGTGCTCAGCTGTACAATGGAAGGATTTAAAATCTTCTAAAACAATGAACCCACCACAGTAGACCATGATTTGTCTGGCTCTGAACCTGGAGGTATTTGTCTTTTCCAGAGCATCACATGGAACTGGTTCTGAAGCTAGGTAGGAGGGAACAAGCCAGCTTGGCCATGAGAAGGATGGGCAGCATCCTACAAGAGGATCTGGAGGCTTGGTGGTGGGACAGGACCATCAGAAAGGGGAAGGCCCCCTGGCTGTGACACACCTGCAGGTCTGAAACATACACAGGTATATGTTTCACAGAGAAGCCCAAGGTTCCTCATGGGTTGGACACAGGATCATAAGGTCATGTTCAAAAAGTGATTCCCAAGAATCCCCAAAGAAAACAAACTCAGGTTAAAGCATTCTTCCAAGAAACACAAAGCAATTTCCTCTCTCAATGACAGATACATAAGGAACCTTCTTACCTTGGCCTTTTTCTCTCCTCTACTTTAGTTTTTCCAGATGCTTATAGTCACAGGATAGTCACAGCACTTACCCAGAAGTAAAAAATGAAGGATTTTGTGTGTATATGTATGTGTTCTGGGTCTCTGTGTGCTCTGTGAACTGCATCCTCAAAAGAACAGTTTCCTAGCAAGGAAAGCAGATGTCCAGATCACTCTAAGCAAATTCTGATTGAAGTAGGACCCAGGAGGATCCAGGTTTTGTAGGACCTGAATGCATTTAGAGATTCCACTCCAGTAAAAATAATACAAAATGAGTCTTTTTATTTAGGAAATATTTTATATTTATTTTTTAAATAAAGTATTCATAGAAAAGTTAATATTTATTTAGAATAAGAGAACTAAGTCTAACAAATTATAATTTTTAAAAGATGACAAGTATCACAGGCATCACAAAATCCAGAAAATTAACCTAATAATATTGTTATATCATATATTCCACTAAATGTTATTATTCCTTATTACAATATTGTTGTTAATTAATTTCTGATTATTAACTTTGGGCTATAAAGAAGCCAGACAAGTTTTAAGCAGAGGAACCACTCAATTAGATTTATATTTTAGACCTACCCAGAGCCACAAAGTTGAAAATACGCTCAGAAATAAGACTTGTACACATAGTTCTTTTGCAGAGAATGTTTTGTGGCAAAACCTTCTGAAATTATTGCATTATGTTGTCACTTGAAAATGAAGGAAACTTGTCTTTTCCAGTTAGACATTTTTTAAAAATAACTTCAAAACACATCTTATTTTTCCATGGCCTTATTTAGGAGAACGTCTTTAAAAGCAGAACAGCATGCATAGGGCAAAGTACTGACTCCCTGACCAAGAATTGGAAAGAGGGTCAAATTAGATCAAGACCCAAGTTGGCTCCAGACACATGCCTAGGAGAGGAGTCTGTCCTTTAGACACAGGAGAGACATCTGCTGGTGGGACTGGAGAGAAAGGCTCAAGTTCTCCAAAGTGCTTCCCCAGCAGTGCAAAACGAGGGATTCTGTGTGTATATGTGTGTGTTCTAGGACTCAACGTGCCATGTGGGCTGAACCCTGAAAGGAACATTTGCGTAGTAGGGGATGCCAATGCCTGACCACTCTGAGTCAACAAACAGAGCCCTAGCAAGGTCCTCTCTCAGGTAGAGGGTGCTGCCAGGAGAGCCTTCTACCTCTGAGAAAATCTTCAATCTGCCAGACACTCCTGGGCAAGAGAGAAGTCAAGTATACCAAGGGCGCTGTAAGAAGAGGATTTCACCTATGTCAATCTGGGAGCCAGACCGTCTTGGAAGATCTGTACTTTCTTTCTCTGCTAGACCTCTTCCAACAACTCAGAACATCTCTAAAGAAAGGAGATGAAATTCATTGCAGACTTCTCTTTCCTCAAGTTGATCATACTTTTTTCACATGGTGGCTACAGATTAGCCATAAGCAATAGGCCCTTGGAGACTCTCTTTTCAATTCACTTATGACCTGCTGTTCATCCATTCTGCAATCCTCCTCCCCATTGCTGGGCATTTTCACACAAAACTAATTGTAAGAGAGAGTTCTAGTTCTTTCCTTGTTTCTTTCAGAAGCAGAACAGCAAGGAGATATGTATATTTCTTTTTTTTTTTGAAGATTGTTTATTTCTCTACCTCACAAGAGTGAGATTCTTGATGATAGTTATTGCCCAAAAAATATGGAAGTCCCCTTCCCAAAGTATTGCTGCTCTATAAGCTGCATTCAAATTGGGAACTTTGGAATTTTTTTTGCACCATTACATGCACAGAATAATGAAAGACATCTAAGGATTTTGATTCCAAGGGTAAGTACTATTACAAAATTACATAATCTCTTCTTTTAGAAAAGGATTCATGCATATTCATATTCATTCTGTCCATACACAGAAAAGGCACAAGAAATTATGCTATAATATTACATAAATGTATTTTTTAAGTATAGATGCTTACAGATTTCTGTTAAAATGAAACTACTGTAGGTCACCTTGAGGAGATGAACTAAGAAATGGCATCAGCAGTCATTCATACTAGCTGCAAGCTTTACAAATTTTACAAATGCGTCCAGAGTTTATGGCTGTTTCCAAGGTGGTATCACTCTGTGGCATCAACAAAGCACATTTAAACTGGGAGAAAATTTACTCTTCGCAGGAATCCCCTGGGATCCTGGCCAAAACACTTTCAGATGAACATAAGAGTGGGCTTGGGGAAGGAAAGAAAGAAATGTAATTTTATTTCAGTTGGTTCCACATCAGTCTACTTGGGCTAATTCAAGATTAATCTAACATTCAGGTAAATATTCATCTGTTTTCTTATTTCTGGAGATCAAAAGACTCCTTGCTCTTCTTCCCTACATTGAATTCTTCATTCTTTCCCTCTTCTGTCCTTACACAGCATGATACTCCATGCATTTTTTAATCGATATATTCAAATGCATACTTTCTGCCCTGCTTTTTCATTGTTCAGAAAGGAGTCTCACTGAGATACCACCTCACACCAGTTAGAATGGCCAAAATTAGCAAGACAGGAAACAACGTGTGTTGGAGAGGATGTGGAGAAAGGGGAACCCTCCTACACTGTTGGTGGGAATGCAAGTTGGTGCAGCCACTCTGGAGAACAGTGTGGAGGTTCCTCAAGAAGTTAAAAATAGAGCTTCCCTATGACCCTGCAATTGCGCT
>PISX010016916.1:0-44804 GCA_004024625.1 Mellivora capensis | reverse complement strand
GAGGTAAATACCCAGTAGTGCAATTGCAGGGTCATAGGGAAGCTCTATTTTTAATTTCTTGAGGAATCTCCACACTGTTCTCCAGAGTGGCTGCACCAACTTGCATTCCCACCAACAGTGTAAGAGGGTTCCCCTTTCTCCACATCCTCTCCAACACACGTTGTTTCCTGTCTTGCTAATTTTGGCCATTCTAACTGGTTTGAGGTGGTATCTCAATGTGGTTTTAATTTGAATGTCCCTGATGGCCAATGATGATGAGCATTTTTTCATGTGTCTGATAGCCATTTGTATGTCTTTATTGGAGAAGTGTCTGCTTTTAAAAATAATATCAAGTATGTATAATGACAAATTAAAATATATCCTGTTCACAGTATAAAGTATAAAAGTATAAAGTATACAAAATATAAAGAAGGAATAAAGCTAACAAGAAAGTTATAGATCCAAAAGGGGAAAAAAAACTACAAAAATATACCTAAGCACATGTAATAAACAAAAACTAAATGGAAAGAAACACTTTGGTCTGGGATTCAGGACTTACTGTCAAAAAGTTGGAATACTTGACAAATTAACATTTAAGTTTAGTGAAATTCTGACTAGAAAGCCTTTGGTGTGTTTGTGTGAACCCTGAGTTCCAAATTCAGTAAGAATAATACAATTTAAGGTTTATATAGTAGTGTGTGTTTGTGTGTGTGTGTGTGTGTGTATTGCTAAGAACTCTGTGAATAAGAAATATATTATGGCTGTACTTAACTTTTTTTTCTTTTTTTTTCTTTAAAGATTTTATTTACTTATTTTACAGAGAGAGATCACAAGTAGGCAGAGAGGCAGACAGAGAGAGAGGGGGAAGCAGGCTCCCCGCCAAGCAGAGAGCATGATGTGGGGCTCGACTCCAGAACCCTGAGATCATGACCTGAGCCGAAGGCAGAGGCTTAACCCACTGAGCCACCCAGGTGCCCCTGTACTTAACTTTTTAGATTTTTGTCTATGAAGTGATTATAACCAAAACCATACTGTACTGGCACAAGGCTTCAAAATTGAGTCAGTGAACTAAAACTTAGAGTATAGGAACCTACCCAAATAACATAAAGAATATATTTTATTTTTGTGAGAATAGCCTATTTTATTTAATATATGCTGTAATATAACTGGTTATTTATATGGTGGGGAATGCCCTATTGTTTTATTAGTATACAAAAATAAATACCAAGTACCTTAAGGATCTAACTAGAAATATAAACTCATAAAGATTATTAAAAAAAAGAAATGTAAGACACTTTTGACGAGAGGGGGATTTTAGTAAGGCAAGAAACCTAAAAACATAAGTCATAAAATTGGCAGACTGAATTATCTGAAAGTGTGAACCTTCCATGTAACAAAAGAAACCATAAGCAAGTTAAACAAACAAACAAGTAAGTAAGTAAAAAAAAAGACTAGGAGAAAAGATTTACAGAATCTATGACCATTGGGGGTTAGTAATACTCGGATGCAAAGGCTTTTCACTGTAAAAGTGAAACACACAGCTTCTCAAGTATATGAAATAGAATTAATTCCCCTAGTAATAACTACATGTAACACCTAAGTAACACAAACATTATGTCTCTGGTATACTTATTCTGTTTTTTGATAGAAGAATTTACCACCAACTAACAAATTCTAATTTAACACTTCCGGAAAAGCAGGTGATTTCAGTAGGTGTCCATCATTATGTTGCACTTGTCAAAGAAATAACTTTTTTTTTTCAATTTTTTACAACTCTTGTAGAGCATTACTGAAAATTGTTTCCATTTGGTGGCAAATTTAGATTTAAATATTGTGTTTGTCCATCTAGTTTATGCCATTTACCCCTTCCCCCCCGCCCCCGGAACTGGATTGTACTTAATTGAAAGTTTAAAAAAAAGAACACCTGTTTCTGAAATTTTTAAAATTTTACTTCAGAGGATAAGAAGTTGTAAATTGCTTCTTGTGAACAAGCAGAGTTCCTCCATTCCTTAAGGCTTTATAGTAAGTGGATTTTTAATTCATTGATAGCACATTGTGATTAAATTTTCCCATGATCTTCATATCCCTGTTTTCATAACAGAAACTCAAATACATTTACTGTCTTTCAGAGAACATTGCTCTGCAGTATTTTTTTCACATAAATATATATCTCTATTTAAAACTTGTATAAATCTTTTCACAAAGAAAGTTTTCCCAGTTGGATCATCTCTGACTCAAACTTCCTGGGGACGTGTAGGGGTGGAGGGGAATGGCTTTAAGAGACGAAGTGCAAAAATGTAATACTTTCCTGTAATACAAACGTATGAAATGACCCTGAATGACATCTCTACTCTTGTCTTTTCATTTTTCCCACAAGTATGGTTCTGGTCAATTATAAAAATTGACATTTGCAGTGGGCGCTTCTATAAAAGAGGTGGCAAATTGGAAGCGATTTATTTTAGAAACAGAGAACATAAACATATATATCCCCTGTCTCCAAAGTGTGAAGGTTGAAAAGCAAAGGGGATGATCTTCAAAGTGTCTCAAATATTGATTTGTGGTGTAGTTTTATAAAAATGCTTCAGGTTAGTTTTTCTTCCTCTTTTTTTCTGGATGATTGCTTATGCTTTGGGTCAGTTGGTGCTAAAACTTGAACCTCTATTTTTGAATTTATTTTTTAGAAGATATTTCATAGTGGCATCTAACTCCCTTTAGATAGTCATTGCTGAAGACATAAGAATCATTCTACAAAACTAATTCAGATGCTTTCCCTACTATCACAAGTTTTGCTTTTGTTTGCTTTGTTTCTATACAGTAAACCTCTACCTCCCTCACCCCCAGAAATTGCCCCAACTCCACTTTTTTTTTCCATTTTTCAATCATGTATTTACTTCAGGAGCAAAGAAACTGGATATTCAAATTAGTTACTTTTCAATATCAAGCTTATACCTTGCATAAATAAATTAAATTTTAGCAAAACAACAATCTAGCATTCAAAAAAATTTCTCCAGTAGACATATCCCCATCAATATCTATATACTCATCATCATCGATTCTAAGGAACTCACAACAAAATGATCAAATCAAGGGGGAAAAACTGGAAAACAAGCTCTTAAATTCAGAGAACAAACTGGTGGTTGCCAGAGGCTAGGAGAGTGGGGGCATTGGTGAAAAAGATGAAGGGAAGTAAAAAGTACAAACTTAGGTACAAAACAAGTCATGAGGTTGAAAAGTACAGCATAGGGAAAATAGTTAGAAATGTAATAATATTGTATGGAGACAGATAGTGAATACACATATCATGGGGAGCATCAGATAACTTATAGAATTGTTGAATCACTATGTTGTATACCTGAAACGAATATAATTAATATAACATTGTATTTAAACTATACATCAATAAAAATCGTTGATTATTCATTAGGGTATTTTATTATCTTTAAGAAAAGTTTAAAAAATAATTTACTTAAAGCAGCCCTTCTGGTTAAGATATTTTTTAGCTCAATGTTTAACATTAATTATTGATCTTTACTTATAAATTGAAAGCTGAACTAAAAATGCAGAATCTATCAAGTCATCTATATTTCATAAGATGAAATATATAAAGTGTAACAGTAAATTAAATCACCTGACAAATTTGAGTTAAAGTTATTTAAGGTGCCAGGACAAATACATTAAGGAAAGATGGACTGAAAAGAATGTATTAGAAAATACAGTCTTATGAAATATATCCATACTTTTTTCTAAAGAGCTCCAGGGCAATGCAAGAAAACGACAACAAAAGCACTGGGCTATGTCAGATTTCACCTTTTAATTTAAAAAGTTACTCACCTCAAGAGAGGATTTTCTTTTTCAGGTTAGCTCAATTATTTCACATCTTGTTAATTTAAATGGTCAATTTGCTTTCCTACTGAGATTTTTCTTGGGTAAGAGGAAATAAATAGATTTGGATGTGTATCCCGAGTAGAACTAATTGTTTATTACTAACTCCTAATATTTCTAAGAGGCAGAAAAAGGGAAACTATGGACCCCTACTGCCCTTATAAATCTCGAAATGAAGGGATACATTCGGTTGTGTGAAATACTAAGTTAAAAGCAGGATGCGACCTAACATTTTTGGAAATCTCTGTACTATACATTCAGTTTTAAAAGGGCCATTATAGACTGAATTTCCTCGCTACTTTACATCATTTTTGTACCCAGAATTTTTAAGACTAAGCCCAAATATAACATTTATTTTTTCAAGTGACATTCCACTTTTTTTTTTTTTTTTTGCCAATGACATGTAAATACATTAACACAGAAAGCTTGTGACATTGCTTATGGTAGGCACGTTTTGTATTTTTCCTGAAGGACCATATAGATGATGATTCCAACCTTGACTTTTTCAATCTTGCCTTCACGTTCGAATTAAGCAGAGAGCTCTAAAGAAAGGCATGTCCAGGCCCCAGCACAGATGAATCAAATCTAAATTCCTGGGGGTGGGGCTTGGACATCATTTTTTTTTTTTTTAAAGCTTTCTGGGTGAGTCAAAGGTGCAGCCCAGCTGAGACCCTTGGGAAGAAATTGAGACTCAGAAAGATTGAGAAACTTGTCTATGGCTGCACGGATAGTTATTAGCAATGCTGACTCTAAATCACGGTTCTATACCCTTGTTTCACAAGCCTCCCTTAGGTAAGATCTCTTAGCACTGCCTTCTTTTATTGCTGAACAGAACAAATCCAAAAACTAGACAATAGGAGAGAGGGGGTTATGAATTATATTTAGGCACAAGTACTAATAAGACTATTTCTCCCAGAATTGCAGCTTTCCTTATTTTAACAGAGCTATTTAGTGGTGAGATACAACTGAAAATGTGCACACACAAGTTATCAGGTGATTTTGATATGCCAATTTTTATTCCTTGTCAAAGGCAGTGACTAAATTTCTTAAAACTGCTGTTTTCACCCTGGCGTACATATCACCTGGGGGAACATGAAGAATTTCCAAGGAGTAGGCACAGATAGTTTTAAAGGAATTTTTAAAATTGAAGCATAATTAACATACACGTGGTATTAGTTTCAGGGGTACAATATTGATTTGACAATTCTATACATTACTCAGTGCTCACCGCAATAACTATAGTCACCACTTATTTCAAGATTCTCAGCTTTCCTTTGTACTTTTCACTGAATAGGAACTGCCTGCTAAAAGATGCCCGTGGTCTAGACCTCAGGTTGTTTCTTCCTTGCCACCTCCTCTTCCTAAACTACTTCTACCACTTTAAGAAGGAAAGGCTTTTCTTTCACCCATCTGGGATCTTACTGGCCCTTCAAAGGAAAGGATCATGAGAGACTTTAATGACTGGACAATACAACTTTTTGTAAGGAAGGTGGTTTGCTAACTCTGCTTTCAACTAAACCTGAAGAGAAGACCTGATGAGTTATCAGCTGATAAATCATTAAAAATAAGTTTTGATGATGGATCACCATGTACTTTGAGCATTTGACACAGAAGTGGTTCAAAGAGTTGAATAAAATTACTGCAATAAAATCCATCCCATTCTTCTACTCAATTAAGATTTATCTGCACTTATATCTATAAAAGCAAAAAATAGAATTAATGCTAAAACCTTTCCAATTCTAGAAATAATATATGTTCTTCTGTAGGTACACACATTAGTGTAAATCCCCATCTGTCTTATTAAGCAAAATATTGCAGGAAAACTTATTTTTAAGTTTATTATTTATCAAGTTTTGTAATATATGTATATTGCTTTGAATAATTATACACTATTAATGATTGTGATGATTTTTTTACACTTAAAGCCTGTGATGACAGAAAAAAATATTTAATGTGGATACATATTGTTATTTAAGAAAATTATGATAGGTTATCAATACAATCTTTCAAGCATAAATATTTATATTTTATTTAAAATATATTTGTAGTGATGTACCTCGAATTATATCCTTTGTAATCATTTAAACTATGAATGAAAACTCCTAGATCTGCAAGAGATAACAAATTTTTCAAAATTCTTTTTTAAGAAGTTACATAAGCAAGAAAGTTTGGCGACTCCTGATCAGTATCTCTAAGAGGTGTTTGTAGCTCCTAGAAAATTCCATTAGTTCAGCCTGCTATTTAAAAGATAATAGTAACTATTTTTTAGAATACTTCAGATAAAAATCACTCATGCATACTCATTTTAATGAGATACTCAAATATTTGTGGTTGGGAACCTTACATCATCCATGGATATAAATGAAGCTCTTAGTTTACAAATATCAGAGGTATGTTATTAAAATGCAATAATTTACATTTCCCTGATGTATGCATAAATTGTGTCACTTTTTTCTTGTCAATAAGAGTATATTTTACACACAGTCTCTCTCTTTCTCTCTCTCTACATATATATATATATATATGCACACACATATATACACATATATATGTATGTATATCTGAACTAATAAGTCAGAGGACAGTACTAACCTAATATAATAATTAAAGGAAACATTAGTGAGGGCTGTGAAATGTGTAAACCTGGCGATTCACAGACCTGTACCCCTGGGGCTAATAATACATTACATGTTCATTAAAAAATTAAAAAATTATTTAAAAATAATTAAAGGAAACATAATTATAACTATGATAATGAGCTATATGATAATTGTTTGACTTTAGCTGGTAGAGCAAAAGAATAAGAGCTTTCACCTATTCAAACAAGCTTCATCTTTTATCTAAACATTTACTCAGCTGGTTAAAGCTCACCAGTTTATTTTTCTCAAAATATCTAATTCATGTAGGTGCAGAATAAAAAATCCCACCAGAGAACTTCAATGACACCCACATTCTAAATTCTTCACTTTTTCACTGTTGGCATTTATTCAATGTCCTGGCTACTGATTACATCTTGGGTAGATTGGCAAGGTTCATGAGAAATGAGACAATGCTGTTCTTCCAGATGGTGTGGTTTGAAGAAATGACCTATGTTTTAGAATTAGACTGACTCTGGCGTTCTCTTTTGGGCAAGTTGTGTAGGGAATGTACCCTCTGTTTGTTCGGCAAAAAGGTCCTATTTTCCTGGTCCTTGCAAAAATTCAAAGAGAGATGAATGTTTAGGAAAAAAATGGACCCTGGTAAGTGTTAATTCCATTCTTTCTCCAGTTAGACTTGTCAGGTGGGATGAAGCTATACAAAAGAATGAAGAAATTGTAGCTGACAGAGAATAGCAAAAGATCATTTATAGGACCAAACTGCCTATTAAATGATTTTAAAATATTAATACTGGCTAGCTTTTGTCAGATATTATAATACCACTCTAAAGTAAAATAAGTGAAATACTTGCTCTTTTCCCCATTTATTTAGTAGTTTTTGTCTCATTTACTCATTGGCTCAATAATAAGGACGTCCCATATACCAGAAGCTATGTTAGGTGTTTAGTATACTAAAAACCTTATTAGTACAATTAAATATGTATATATTATATATAATTTTAGATATATGAAAATATATCATTTGATATATATAATTGATCTATATATTATATATATAATTTTACATTTTGTTATCAAAATTGATGCCATATATAAAATAAGGAATACAGATAGATACAGATACAGATAGAGTCTCACCAGGACCATCAGAATCTGCTCACATCCACCCATGAAGCTTTCCTTTTGAAGTTCATTAATGATGCACCATCAAATAACACTACCAACTACAATTTGGCTTTAGAATATATTACACTTCTATTGCATATACAGGGGTGTAAAATATTTCTAAAATAAGAAAAAATATATAATGCAATATCTATATAAAATTATATCCCATAGAAAATCTTATATCAAATAAAAGGTAGCTTCTATGATACTCTTTGTCTCAAGGCTTTTCATTTGGTTTTATAGAAACAATGTGAAATATATTTCCTGAAATAGAATTGTTAGCATTTTAGATTCTGACAGTGGCAGAAAGCTAGAGGGAAGGAACAACAAGAGAAAGAGTGTAATGGACAAAGCTTTGCTGGAAGTCAAACCACCAGTTTATATTTCAAAGCTGACAGGTTTCCCCTTTTTGGTTTGCTGTCATTGAAGCTTTCAGATGCACCTTGCCCATGGGTAGGTTATTTTCAAAGATTAAAGTGCTAAACTGGAAATTAAATGCAACTTAATTCCCAATTTAAATTTCCATTATTTTTGAAAAGTAGAAGATTAAAAGAATTGTGTAATTGCAGTTCTGGTAGAAGAAGTAATTCTGGAAAAGGTAGAATGTACAAGTCAGGAGGAAGATATTTCTTATTGGAGGAGAGAGGAACCTAAGCTATCATTGTTTTGGAATTGGCCTGGAAATCTATTTTCAAATGAAAAATATACTATATTTTTAGTAATTACCCTGTCATTTTACTGTCTCCTTTGCTGTTATAACATAAATTCTGAATTCTTTATTCCATTTGAGCTCTTCCTCCTATTGTATTAATTCTTCTTAAGTTATCAAGAAATAATAAGCTACCCAATATTCCAGATGTCAAAGCAATTATTTTTAGGTTTAAATGTTAAACTATTGACCCTCAAAAGTCAGTAAGACTCCATGTTGTTAAAAAAAGAAAACTATATTCAAGTAATAATAAATCTGTTCACTTAAGCAACTCAACAAACACATTTGAAATTTAGTTTATAAAATGGTAACTCCAGAAAGTAGGATTTTCTCTTTTCCAGTTAATTATTTTAGCAGAATGAGCAACAGGTAAGGCTGCCTCCAATCAAAATGTCTATGGAAGCTCAGCTACGGTATTCATGTGGCCTCATTGGGAAATTTTCAATGCCTACCATAAAAATGGTCCAGATAAGGACGATATTTTTCTTGTTAGATAGCAGCATTAATTAACTATGTTTTACTCCCCGCATATGAAGCATATGCCCTTAGCATGTAAGATAAACTTCCCTGAGTTTACCTATGCACTGTAACTATGCACCGGACCATAGCTTACATGAAATGGTATGGGTCGGGGTGATTTCCAGCACACTGCTCACTCTCATAAAAGGATAATACAAATGAGATTGGTGTTATTTTTTTGAATCAATTTTTATTTATAGAAGATGGAACCACTTGCAAAGATATGTGCTTTAGCTACAGTAACAAAATATTCATGACATAATGCACATGTTGTAATGATAGAGAACCATCATTCTGAGATTCAAACCTCAGAAATCTCAATGATGCTTAAAAAGATCCCAGACTGCTTCTTGAGAAAGGTTCCAGCTCAGTCTGAATGTAGTTTCACAGCCCATTTCTCTGTAATACTGAGAAGATCTGAATCTGGGGACCATTATATATCACCTTTTCAATTTTCCTAGCATTATGTTAATAACCACCCACTCACTAGTATCCAAAGCTTGTCTGTCTTTCTTAGTTAGGGTTCACCCTGCATTCATCATAAATCAGAGCTTCAAATTGTCTGCCATCTTACTTCTCTTATAAACCTGGCTGGAGTGGTATTTAAGAGTGATACTGTAACCAAATGATCATTTTTAAGGAGCTGCTGATTCTACAGCTTTGTGATTGTGTAATTCCAAGGACCATTTTTACCTTTCGAAAGTCTAAGAACTTTTCTTATACCAGAAGGCTATATACTTGAGCCATATTACCTTGCCTTTCTCAGAATAAAATATTGGGAGTTCTATTTTAACATTAAGTATTCAGACTCCATCAGAGATCAACTAGGAAAATCATTAAAATCCCTTTTTTATATTTGATGTATATTTCTCAATAATCCTATCACTTCAGATGGTCAGTATTATCAGGATATATTCCCATGGGAGCATATTCCTTTTAGAATTTAACACCAAGACAAAAATTTGGGTCTTTTGAAGGGTGGGGTTTATTATTTCTTATAGGGTTATTTCCTTCTTAAACACTGAAGTGACCATCTGTCATCAACTTTTATGTCAAAACACCCTTGTCAGAACTCAGATCACTACTTTGGCCTTTGTTTCTACTACCAAAGGGATAAAAACAGTTTCTCCCCCCAAAATTTGATATCTAGGAGGACATTTCTGCTTTACTCTTTTTTTCCTCTCATAACCACGTCCAAGACTATAAAAGAACTTTAGAAATAAAAAGCTTCTCTGCAGTTGTTCACGTCTGGCTTGTGTGGTGGTTCAAATGAATATAGTTAAAACCATTCTGTGGACGGTGCCCAACACATGCTGGCACTAGACAAAATGAGGCTATTCCAAATTATATTTTAGAATTACTTTAAAAGAGAGAGAAAGGATTTGTATTGTATCAGGCCTTCATTGGCAGGGGATGGTGAAGATGTATGTAGTCATTAGATTACAAAGGAACACATATTGTGATTTTTAACAATAGTTAACCTCATTAATATATTTCACAACACTATTTATAGTGCACATAAAAGTAATTTATTGACATTAATTGTAAAAACAGGTTTTGAGCATTTTGGCTTGGAGATGGTTCCGCCCATAAGACAGATTTCCACATTCCTATTACATAGCTTGACTTGGATTTCCTGAATATCTCATTGATTTAAAATGTCTCATTCCTTTCCAACATCCACCAAACTTGTTCTTATTTCTGTTTTTCTTGTATTAGTTAAAAGCATAATCATTCTCCCAGTTACCCAAGCTGAAAAGAATTGTAGTCATCATAAACTCCTATCCATTTTGCCTCTTTCTCAGACAGAAATGTACCCAGGTCCTGTCAGTTTGACCTCTGAAATGTTTATCAACACATTTATAATCTGTCCGTCATCTGCATTTTCAGTACTCTCCTATATCATTCCATTATTTTACATTGTTTTATTTTTAGTCATACTACTACCATTTACCCAACAAATATATATATTTAGCTTCCTCAGTAATCACCATCATCATTATTATTATTAATTATAACTAGATGCTGAGGATATAAAAGTGAATGTGACAGACATGATCCCAGCAGGGATGTCAGATTTTACACGAGTAATCAACTGTGATGTGTCTCATGAGGTGCAAAAGTAGAAGAGAGAAAGGGAGAGGGAGGGGGGGAGAGGGGAGAATATTTGAGTTAGAGTTAGAAATCTGAATTAGGGGGTGCCTGGGTGGCTCAGTGGGTTAAGCCTCTGCCTTCAGCTCAGGTCATGATCCCAGGGTCCTGGGATTGAGTCCCATATCGGGCTCTCTGCTTGGCAGGGAGCCTACTTCCTCCTCTCTCTCTCTCTCTCTCTGCCTACTTGTGATCTCTCTCTGTCAAATAAATAAAATCTTTTTTAAAAAATCTGAATTAGTATCTGTATCAGAGAAAGCATCTCTGAATTAGTGGTGTTTAAAGAGAGAAATGAAGGATAGGTAAGAATTGGCCACATACACACACAATGAAAAAGTGAGAGTGGGGGAGAATTTTTTATGCAGAGTACCACATGGAAAGATCTAGGGGAGTGACATACCATAAAGAGACTGAAAGGATGTGTCAAGATTATGTTTGGAATGAAGAAGACCAAGAGACCAAGATCAAGGGCAGCTGGGACCAGATCCTGGAGTGCCTCTGGGTCCTGTTTGAGAGACTTTTCCTTGCCTTCTGGGCTTTGAGAAGTCATTAAGGGAGGATCAGCAGAACGCAGGGATGATAATTGTGATTCAGACTTCTTTCGCTGAGGAGTGGAAAATGGTTCAAAGAGGAGAAAATGTGAAGGGGAAAAAAAGAGGCTATTACTGTAATCTTTGCATGGCGTGATGGTGATCTTGACTAAGATAGTACTAACGAGGGTGAGAGGAAGAAGACAAGTCTGAGAAAAATGCCAGAGGTAAAATTGACAGGTGTTGGTGTTAGGGCGGAATGATTATGGGGTAGAATCTAAGGAAACAGTGAACTGGGATTCCTGGTTTCTGACTTGATTTCCTGGGGAGATGATATTACCATTTATGGAAATATTAAAATAAGTGCTATATTGGATGAAATAAGAGATGAAATGCCTAACAAGGGGAAAAGTACAGATTTGGAGAGAAAGAGGGGGTGAGTTTGTTTTGGATGTATTCATTTTGAGATATGTATGAAATTTCTAAGTGAAGGGTTGAGTAGGCACTAAGAGCAGTGAATGTCCGGAATGATGTCTGGAAAAAAGGTGGCCACCATGAACTCTGTGCCTTCCCCTAAGCATGTCACACAGCTTCACAAATGCTTGTGACAAGCATTTGCCTGGAGCCTTCATTCATTACCTCCTTTTCTATACTTAGCTAAAATATCTCCTCCGGTAATTCTTCCCTGTCAACACCATATCCTAATTTGCTGGTATGATTAATTTCTTTCTACCTATGTTCCAAAATACATGTTTTGTTAACCTAATGGATAAGTCCCCAAGTGGCACAATTGTGTGATTTGTATGTGATCATTTCTCCAACCAGGTTAGGAGCACATTTAGGGCAGAAAAATGTTTTCATCTTTTATGTCCATGGTTAATACCACATCTAGACCACTGTAGATCTAGCTTTCTAAAATGAATGTATTCGATAATGTATGACTGTCCACATTAGTCCATACAGTGTTCTGCACACTATATACATGCTTTCATAAGCTGAGATTCTAGTAAGCTGAGCTAGGAGAAAAAAAAAATGAAAGAGGAAAAAATGGCAAAGTGGGAAATGCTATTCAGAGAGTTAAGAGAGAGTTATAAAGGCTTGAAAATTGTTTTAAAACCTCACTGAAGATATGATTTCTAAGAAGATATGATTGACAATAAAGACTCAGCTGGTAGCATTCTAGGGCCAGCACATTCCAGATGCAGGAGATAGCTGGTGCAAAGGCCCTAAAAATCAACAAGCTCTGTATGTTGAGTGAGGATCAAGAGAACCAGAATGCCTATAAAGTTGTTAGAGAGATGGTGGAGTCATATATTCCCCTGTTTTTGAAGCACATCATCTCATATCTCAGTTGAGTTCATTCTTAGCCTCATCTTATGGGCACAATAGTTGAGGTAAACATCTTAATTAACAGAGGGTTCTCCATGTAGTAATGTCCAACTGTCACAAAGACTTACCTACAGGAGACATTTGTTCACACCACATAGACATCCAGTGGAAACACACAAGAGGGATCAATAATTTTATTTGTGAAAGGCAAGAGCTATAGAAGTGGTCATAGCAACCTCAAATTCAAAAGCACATGAGAGTAAACTTTAAGGAAGATTTATCAGCCAGAAAATAGCCTAGGATCCATGAAGACAGATTTCCTTGAGGTTATAGGTTTAAGCATATATCTTCTTGAATTTATATGAGTTTAGGTTTATATTGGCCAATTTTATTTTTGCTTGTTTATTTGTTTCCAGCATGTCTTGTCTTAGGGCCAAATGTTTCCCTAGAGAATAACCACTCCGACTATGCCAGTTGCTATATTTTTATGCAACCTTCAACTCCTCATACTAAAGTGCCTCCAGAAGAGAAAATAAATCTTTCCAAAATTTCAGAAGAGGCTCTCCATGTATTCCCCTTAAAAGTACCAGGCAGATGTATTTCTAGGTTCCTAACATATTGGATGTTGCCAGGAAGTATATTCCAACCTTCACAAGTTATTCCTGTCACCATGCACACTTATTGGTATGCTTCTGCTTTTGCTGTTCCTTGGAAGCTAAGCACTTTCTGGGAAGAAAAAAAATCTATGGAAGAGGAAAAGTAGTTTTACTTTCAAAATAAGATATATGTGATCCATGGCTTTGTTTTGTTTTTAATTTCCCATAACTTAAAAAGGTACCATTGCTTTAGAGCAGGGGTCATGAAATTTTCTGTAAAGAGTCAGGTAGTAAATATTTTGGGTTTTGTAGGCTATAAGGTCTCTGTTGCAGCTCCTCAGCTCTGCCTTTGTAATGTGAAAGCAATCATAGACAATGCATAAAGGAAAAGTGCATAGCTGTGTTCTAATAAAAATGTATTTATGGAAAGAGGCAGGGGGCCGTATTTGGCTTGAGGGCTGTAGTTTGCAGACTCCTGCTTTAGAGCTAACAATATGTCAACAGGCATCAACTGCTTGGGGAAGCCTTCAATTAGGGACTATAATATTTAAAAGATTCATCTCTTCCTTTTTCTCTCTCCTTTTCTGGTTATGAGAGATAACAGCTAGAAATGTAGTTAATGATAAGTTCCAATCAGTACAATTACAGTGGTTAGTAACACAGTTGGCAGCCTGTTTGCCAGTCTTATTTAATATTTGGCAACTTCATTTCACAGAATATATTCATATGTTTGCAATGTATTTTTTTCTGGCAAGAGAATCTAAATTATAGTGATGTGGGGTCAGGTTTCATTTATAAACTTGACAGTGTTCAATCAACACAGTCACCAATTTTCTAATTTGTATAAAGTAAGATATTTTATCTGAATGTATACTCTTGCAGCCTTTTCTATGGTCCACTTTTTCCATAACAATTAGCAGTGAATTTACTTCACTTTGTATCATCTGTATTTATTTCTATGCACCTTGAAAACATGAATACAAAGCAGCACTGTGACATGTATTTTGACTCATTCACACTTAGTTTTTTTCCCCATACTTCATAAAAAGTAGAATAAGTAGTATAGTAACATATTGAATACACAATAATCAAATAGCAGAAGAAGCTAAGTCTTCAATTTTTCTTTTAAAAACTCACTTTCCTAAAGCATGTACAAAAACATTCAGAATTGTTAGAAGAAAAAGCGTCCTTTGTATTAAAATATTTTAATTGATTAGTGTATGAAGTGCTTTGACAAGAAACATCAGACATATGCAGGCAGACCATTATTTGCTTAGTAACTGTAGCTTCACTAAAAACACCTCTATGATTTTTCAGGAATACTTGATAATTATTTCATGTATGAATGGGACCTATCTCTTCTGGGATACTCCTATGCTAATAAAGTGTCTTTTTTTCCAGTGATCCCCCTCCTTTTTGTCAGTAGGTCGCAAGAATAGTGTACCCTAACCACATATTGCTGAAAATGTGAATGTACCTGAGATATATAGATGATATAGTTATAGATATAGATAGATACAGATGTAGATCAATAACCCGTAGTGTGGATTCACACATGTATATATACGGCTTCAATTGTCAGGTATCTCCTGTTCCAAAGCATAATGCTTATTATATTTTGCTACTTACATTTCTATATAGTATGAATAATATAAATATTTAAAACCAAATGCCTTATAAAATTTAAATGAATCCATCATATGACCTGTGATATTTTCCCATTTATTTTTCTCTCATATCATTTTGAACAGTGATCTGAAAAAAAAAAAGGAAAAAAACCCCTCCAGATTAGTAAAGGAATATTTAGTTTAGAAGGAACAAAGTCTACAAATCATTCAGGGAAATTCAGCTGTTTTGTTTTATCTTGTCTTATTTCTGAAACCATACAATTTCATGAGATGAATAATCAACCATATATTTCATAAGCTTTTAAATTTGGCTCAAACACTAGTAATCTATTAGGCTTTCATTTCCTTTTTCTGTTTTACTAATCCCATCTGTATTTCTTTATATGAGTTATGGGCATGTTGGGTTAATTATGGTGTCTTCTATTTTGAAGGAAAGAATGCTTTTTATGACATCAAGAAGGATTTGATTTTCCCCTTTAATTAGCCACTTTTAATTTTGATGGAGTAATATTGATAAGGTGAATATTACACTTTGGTAAGTGAACATTAGACATTGATAAGATGAATATTATACTGAAAACATTGCATTTGGTCATATTAAATATACACTTAAATATAAGTGTATGTAAATGTATTTCAAAAAAAGTATATGTACTTATTTGTCACTTTATGTGAATTATATAGTAACTTTGAATATGAGTATCCTCACATATTTTCTTTCTCTTTCATCTCTTAGATTAAATTGGTATTTGCTTTTCTGAAGCTTCAACAAAGCACACAAAGATAATTCTTAGTGCAGTTTCACTGAAACTCACTATTATTCTGGTTAAATAAAGTGTGAATAAGTGTGTGACTTAATGATCCTTTTAAATCCTGACACGGGCATTAAGCAAGGACAAAGGCAATAAAAATAAAATTAGGAACAGAAGCATTGAAAGAGAAAGGATTAATACATAATAAGAGATATGATATCTGTCCATTGTTGAGAAGATGTTAGTGCTTAGGAAAAAAAAATTGCCTGATCATGGTGTGTGTTAGGAGTAAAGAACTATTATTATGTATTTCTTCTCCTTAAAACTTTACTTCTCTGATTTTTTTTTTCTGTATCAGTTAAATTAGCAGATTTTTTGAAATATTTTATTTATTTATTTGACAGAGATCACAAGTAGGCAGAAAGGCAGGCAGAGAGAGAGAGGGAGAAGCAGGCTCCCCACTGAGCAGAGAGCCCAATGCAGGGCTCAATCCCAGGACCCTGAGATCATGACCTGAGCTGAAGGCAGAGGCTTAACCCACTGAGCCACCCAGGCACCCCGTAGATGTTTGATTTTACTTACTTTAATATATATGACATCACAATATAAGAAGTATTTTGAAGACCATATGATAGTCAAATGAAAACATATTGCAGATTATCTGAGAAATATTAAATATATATTGATTTTGGGAAAAATAGGTCAAGATTTCCCAGTTATTTCATATTAATGTATTTTTCATTCATTTTTTCAATAAGCTTTGACCACCAGTATGACTAGTTTTTCTGTAGATAGATATATATTCACCATTTGATCATATTCCATTTTTTAATTAATTTTTTATTGTGTTATGTTAAACATCATAAAATATATCATTAGTTTTTGATGTAGTGTTCCAAGATTCATTGTTTATGTACAACACCCAGTGTTCCATGTAATACGTGCCCTCCTTAATACCCACCACCAGGCTCACCCATCCCCCCACCTCCTCTCTTCTAAAACCCTCAGTTTGTTTCTCAGAGTCCACAGCCTTTCATTGTTCCTCTCACCCTCCAATTTCCCGCAATTAAGTTTTCCTTTCTTTCTGCTAATGTCCTCCATGTTATTCCTTATGTTCCACAAGTAAGTGAAACCATATGATAACTGACTTTCTCTGCTTTATTTATTTCACTCAGCATAATCTCCTCCAGTCCCATCCATGTTGATGCAAAAGTTGGGTATACACTTTACAATGGGATATTACTCAGCCATCAGAAAAGATGACTATCCAATTTTGTTTTGAAGGATAACATGTATAAGTACAGTTCGAGGGAGTCTATCAGTTAGAGTCCAGTCAGGAAAACAGCTGCTCTAATCTAATATAGCAGTTCCCAAACACAGGTAATTTTGCTATCCGAGGAACAGTTTACAATGTCTGCAGACATTTTTATCTATCACCATAGTAGAGGTGTTATCAGTATTTAATAGGTAGAGGCAGAAGTGTTACTAAACACCATACATGACACAAAACAGCATCCCATAGCAAATAATTATCTGTGTCAACATATCAATAATGATGAGGTTGAAAAATCCTGGTCTCATACAAGAAATTTAATATGAGGAACTAGTTACAAAAATGTTCACACAGTTAAAAAGCCCAACAAGAGAGAGTGATGCAGGCCAGAGATTAGCATGTGTGGGAAGCCAACAATCACCTCTAGGATTTTAGAAATGAGATTAGGAGCTATTACCAAGGCCCAAGAACCAGACCAACTTAGTAACAGGTGAATTGAGAATGGATGTTGCTGTTTGGAAGCTGGAACCAAAGAAGGAGAGTCTTTCCTGTGTACACTGAAATCACAGGAAATATACAACCCATGCTGGAGTCACCACCGGAAGTAAAGAGAAATGGAAAATAATACCCTTGTTTCTCTCTTCTTCCTAATTGCCATTCTTTCATCAGGGCTTCCCATTGGCCAAAACCAGTAGGAAACCAATTGGCAAAGGATTTGGGAAAATGTAGGTTGCAAAGGACCTGGGAGGAATGAATCTGAGAGCAAATAAGAAAATTCTCAGCACAAAGAATAAGAGATGTAAAACTTTCTGATTTTATTATTCTAGCACCCATGGTATTCTTACACTCTCATTTTTCCTTGTTGGAAAATATGAAACTATATCAAAAGTAACAGGTGTAGTATAATTACAGTATGCATACAAATGGTTATTAACTCTCAGAAACGAGGAAAAAGAGAAAGAAATTTGCTAAAAGAGAGACTGGGGGGAAATTGTTAAAAACAAAAATAACAACTATCTGCCATCTGGGTGGCTCATTCAGTTATCTGCCTTCGGCTCTAGTTGAGATCTTGGGGTTCTGGGATCAAGTCCCACTTTGGGCTCCCTGCTCTGTGGGGAGCCTACTTCTCCTTCTTCCTCTCTCTCTCTCTCATGAATAAATAAATAAAATCTTTTAAAAAACTGTATCGTACCTCTTGAAATTAAGCCCTAAAAAAGATATTAAATCCTTTGGTTGATGATTTTTTCTTCCTATCTTTATTTCAAAATTGAAAAAGTAATATGTGCATTTTTCTTTGTTGCCATTATATTGGCATCAAAAATAAAGAATGTGTACATTCTAAGGGGAAAAAAAGGTGAGTGTAAAGAAAAAAAAACACAATGCAATGAACAAATATTACTACAGTCTTATCTCTATTAAAATTGAAAATGGCACCCATCTTTTCTCCAAGTGGAAATTAAGTAACTGAAGTAATGCAAATTTCTCTTCCATGGCAACTCTAGAGAAGGGGCAGATGGCATGGGATTATGGACAGATGGACCTATGGAGAGGCCACATTTATAATTATTGTTAAAAATTTTACTTCCAGAATTACCCAAACCTTCTACAACATTTTGTTTACAGATTGTCAGTATTTTCTTGGCTCACTAGCATCACCTTATATATGGATACATAGAAACTTCCTCTTATATTTGACTTAACTAAGGTAATGGAGGCCAGCTTGACTAAAGCAACATACTTCTATATAAACCAAGATTAAAACTTTAACTCTGTATATGAATCACCAGATGAGAACAGAGGATATGTCCTCAGTCCCAGTTTCCATGTCTTACAGAAAGCAAAGCCGAGAATGAGAATTGTTCAGAGGAAATAATTACAGCTAGTGGTTAAACAGTGCAGTGTGCTTATTCTGGTACTAACAGGCTAGTGTTTGTTTTTGTTTTGTTTTGTTTTGTTTTAATAGTTGTTACTTAAGCAAAGTTATCTGGGGAATCCTTGAGTTTCATTAATATACACCCCATAGTTATTAACAAATGGAAGACATTGCAGGATAAACAAGAAATGCTTACCAAAGAAACCAGTTGACCTCGTGAAGCTATGACACCCCTGTGCTTAGGAGGTTAATGAGTCAAGATAGAAATAATGTGAATAGGTCATGAATTTTAAAAAAAACTCCTTTTATTGCCTTCCTTGGATTCTCACAGTAAGCTGCTTGTGGGGAGACTATAAGAACTCTTTGTTCTTTAGGAGCTCAAGGACTATATCTATAGTACAAAGTATGTGTGGTGATGAACGATATGTATAATGCAAGATTATATAACTGCCCTTACCTAGGCAGTAATTTCTAACAAGACCCTATAATCATTAACTATAATGAAGCCCATTCATATGCTCTGCTTTTGATAAGTCTATATCACTTTCAGGGGCTTGGCCATCTCAGACACAACTCTGCCTCAATAGAGAAAGATTGTGTAATTCTTGGTACTATAGCCAGTTATGAATTTATCCATTAGCCTAATATAGCTTAGGGCAGAGGAATACTTTTTTCTACATACCTGAACCTGAAAAATTCATATCAGGAGCTCTTAAAATAGCTCTTAAAATTCAGTCAGCATAACAAAGGACAGATCAACCAATCCATTCAAAGCAGGTGCAAATTACATAAGCAGTCTCTTGGGGTTGCCAATTAAAGCAGAGAGAGAGAGAGGGAAGCAATCGGGTCATATGGATAGGAGAACTATGGCTTGGAAAAGTTTGCAAAGACTGAGTATGTTTTGTGTAGTTTATGTGGGCTTTGTCATTTTTGAAAGTTATTTACAAGACCAGGGTAAGTGATACTGGCCTGTACATGCATGAGAAAACATCAAGGGAAGACTTAATAGTTCAAAGAGGTGATAAAGAGGAGAGAGACCAATTATTTGCACTAGCCATTAAAGCAGGAAAATATTCATCTTGAACTCAGCAGGGAAAATTTAGGTTAAATATTAAGCAACAGTTTGTTATATATCCCAACAGTTTTTGTAAAGTCACTTCCATAATTTCCTACTTTCCCTCAGGGGATTTAGTTTTTTTTTAACTGTAATTCGTCAAGTCTTGATCTTATGTCAGTCTTTTAAAGTTATTTTAGAGATTATTAGAGCTGCTTAAAATCTCTTAAATAGAAGATTGGTAATTCTTAGTATTCATTTCTAGAAAAGGAAGATAAGAGACCAATGGTAATTCTGTGTATGGTTCCATGAGGAAGTAGAATCGTTGTCCAGAATTCCAGAGATCAAAATAGTATGTGCTAATCTAGGATTGGGAAGGATTTAGCAGGTGTCTGCAATCTGACTTGGGAGCCTGCAAATCAAATAAGGCATCTTCCTCAGCAAATGGCCATGGACTAGTAGCTCCTTGAAAAAAATGGTTCATCAGGGCCAACCAAGTGATCATGCCAATAAACAATTTTGTAGAGCTCCTTATATACTCCTATTGGGCCAATAGACTCTTCAGAGATGGGGTGGGTCACGGCCTTTAGGTAGGACTCACATCCTAAAGTCAAAAACAGCTTTATCTCCTTTAATCCTCAAAATAATCCTGGAAGGTAGCCTTAATCACTATTATTATTTCCAAGTTATAGTAGAGGAAACTAAGGCTTAAAGAGGCTAAGAAACTGGACCAAGATTGCAAAGGTAGTAAGTGTCCAAGTGAGAGTTTGATTCCATGGTGTCCCAGATTTTAAAGCCCACATTAATATCCACACAGCATTGAATTTCTCTTGTAAATACACCATTAAACTCCCTTCAAGTTGAAGCACTTGAACTTTTTCCCAGCATGCAAAATCAGACCAGCATTATTTGTGCAATATTTTAGCTCATTTATAAATGAAATATTATTTTGTGGATTAACCTATGAAATCTAACCATGTTGGATTCCTTTGGTAAGGAATAGGCTTGATTCCAGGGGACAGGAATGCATAGGTAGGGGTGAGGTGAACCCAACAGGTTAGAGAGCATCTAGCAGATAATTAAACAGCTGCCTTTCAGATGTGCAGAACACAACCCATTTGTTAGCTGGGGACTGCTTGTATTGATTCTTCCCAGGGAAAGTACTTACTTTTATACATGTGTGCTGTGTTCTATCCATAATACAGTTCGACATGGTAAAACTCAGGTGCATTATAAAAAGAAAAACAGCTGCTACTAATAATGCTGTTTGTTTTTCTTTGTATCGTGGAAACAGTAAGAACAAGTTTTCTTTCTTTTTCCCAGGTATTTTTAAAATAATGTAAGGAATGTGAATTATACTGTCACAGTGAAAAGTGAAGAACAAGACTTTCCTGTTAAGTAACTCTGTGTGACTCTTCTTCTGGTGGCTTTACCCATTTACTCATTTATTCATTTATCAAATATTTATTTAGTGTCCACTATGTGCCAATATTGCTTTAGGTATAGAGATAACATTAAAAAAAAACTTCCCAATTTAAGGAGCTCATATACTAGTGGGGAAGTTAGAAAAAGTGTAAAATAAACAAATACCATGCCAAATGAAAGTGTTAAGAAGAAAAGTAAAGTCATGTAAGGGGGATATAGAAAAAATAGCAGGGAACTGCTGCTTTAAAGGTAACAGTCTGGGAAGACCACTGTGAGGTGATATTTGAACAGAAATCTCAAGGAAGTGAGGGAATTAGCCGTTCATATATACAAAGAACATTTCAAGTAGAGGAAACAGTAAATGTAAAGTTTTGAGGAATGGCATGTGTGTAGTATTTTTAAAACTTTTTATTTTGAGGGGTGCCTTGGTGGCTTGGTTGGTTAAACATCTGACTCTTGATTTTGGCTCAGGTCACGATCTTGGGGTCGTGGGTGGGATTGAGCCCCACATTAGGCTCTGTGCTCAGCACAGAGTCTGCTTGTCCCTTTCTTTATGGCCCTCCTCCTGCTCACATTCTCTCTCTTTCCTCTCTCATATAAATAAATAAAATCTTTAAACTTTTTATTTTTAAATAAGTAACCATAGAAGTTGCAAAAATATTTCAGAGGAGTTCAGAATACCCTTCACCCATGCTTCCTATAATGGTTACATCCTACATAACTAAATACAACATAAAAACCAGGAAATTGACATTGGTACAATCTCTGGGCCTTATTCTGATCTCCCTTGTTTTTACATGCACTTATTTGTGTGTGTATTTTATGTTAGTTCATACCATTTATGGAGTCATATAACCACCACCACTATCAAGATACAGAATCAGTCCACTGTCACAAAAGAAATATCCCGAACTAAAAATATATATATATGTATATATATATATATGTATATGTATATGTATATGTATATGTATACATATATATATAAAATCTTGAGCTACTCCTTTATGGTCACACCCCTCCAGACTTCTAATCCCCACTTCTCATCCCTGGCAACTACTAATCTGTTCTCTTTCTCTATAATTTCACCTTTTCAATAAATTTATATAAATGGAATCATGATCATTTAGGGAAAGAAGTAAGGTGGATTGACTCAGGCTTTGATAGATCCTTTAGCTATTGATGGAAAACAGACAACAGAGTAACTAGTGAGGAATCAAGGGGTCATTGCAATACTTTAAGTGAGAAATAATGTTGGTTCTAAACCAGGATATTTCCAGTGTAGATAATGAGAAGTAGATGAATTTTGGATATCTTTGAAAGGTAGAACTGCCAGGACTTTCTGATCAGTGGGATATGGGCATATAAAAAAGAGAGGAGTCCAGGATGATTCCTGGTTGGATAGCATGGACAGAATGGAGAAAATGAGGGAAGGATTGGGTTAGATGGTAGAGAGGTGGAAGTAGAAGAAAGAGTTTGTTTTTGCATTTGTTTGAAAGTTTGTTAGATGTTGAAGTAAAGTTTAAAAAAAAAGAAAAAAGAAAAATAAATAAATATATAAATAATTTTTAAAAAGTGTAGCTGCCTATGAGTCGGGGATTCAGGGAAGTAGTAAGGGCTAGAGATGTATGTTTAAGAGTCATCTGTATGGAGAGACTGTTCACAGACATTCCCCTTGGATTACATAGCTGTTTAGGCTGTGTCTTCATGACAGTACCTGTAATTTCATATGCATGGCCGTATTTAAAGTGATTTGTCACAGCAGTTTAAAAGCCATTACTTGATTCTGTTGTTTCTAAAGACTCATCTTCATTGGTCTTTGTGGAAAGGCACTTTTCTGGGAGTCCTTACTACAGAAAGAGTATTAGGATACACATCCTTCCTCCATGTTCATGGCTATAGGGGACCATGAGTGTTTAGTGGACAGAGTACCCTGGTCACACTCAAGTGTTTAATGGCAGAGAACCCTGATCACACCTTGGCACTTCTATATGGGAGGCTGAAGAAAGTCACCTATTGGGAGGACAGTGGCAATGGGAATACAACCCATACCCTGGGCTAAATTTCACCTCCATTCCCCTTGCTGCTTTCTTTTCACACTTTTTCTTCCTTTTTCAAGATCCTCATTCAACTCGTTTTCAATTTTCTCTTGGTAGTGTTCTAACTCTAGGCCCTAGGCAAGTTATTTTACTTCACTTGGAATCAGTGTCCTCATCTGTAAAATGGATGGTTTGATATCTTTACTTCTAACATTCAGTGGGTCTGAGAACTAGAACCCAGTCTCTCTCTTTTTTCTTAAAGATTTTGTTTATTTATTTGACAGACAGAGATCACAAGCAAGCAGAGAGGCAGGCAGAGAGAGAGGAATGGAAGCAGGATCCCCGCTGAGCAGAGAGCCCAACACAGTGCTCGATCCCATGACCCCAGGATCATGACCCGAGCCGAAGTCAGAGGCTTCAACCCACTGAGCCACCCAGGCGCCCCTAAAACCCCCTCTCTTGCTGGATATTAGTCTTTAGCCAACCCTTCCTTGTTTTGCTCTGCCTCTTACATACTTCAGAGAATATAATGTGCATCCTCTTCATTCAAGGTTTATTCTAACTGGCTTCCCAATTCAATTAGCTTATCTGGTCAAAAATATCAGCGGCTCTTGTGACTTAGGCAAATTCACATTTTATAGAGTCTTTAATAATGCAGAAGGTAGTGGTAAAAGAAACTAATATTTATTGAGAATCCCTGAACTGCCAGGTACTGTAAACATTTCTATGTATTTAATCTTCTGGTCAACTCTGCAAGGCAGAAAGTATTAGCATTTCTGTTACATAAATGAAAGAATCTAACGTAGTGAGAAAAAAAAAGAAAGTTACATAGCTGATGCATATTGAAGTTGGGATTTGAAGCCTGATCTGCTGTCTTCAAGAGCCTCATTTTTTTTTTCATTAGTACATCCTGTCACCCAAAATGAATAACGTGGGAATCCTAAACACAGTGACCTGTGGTAGAAGGAATCATATGTCAGCAAGAAGGCTGGAACTTGCAGCCTCGTTTCACTCCAGTTCAAGGCTAGCTTCTTCTGGGGAAGTCTTTATGAAGCTCTGTTCCCTCAGGGAACCTTCTAGAGTCCATGGTATGGGGTCGACTGCAAACTATATGAGGTTATGAGAATACCATTAATGGGTCTTAGAGTAACACCTAGAATTGCAATTCAGACCCCTTCTGAACTAAATTCAGCGTTCCAACAGCTACAGAACTGAGTCAGGGACATGATGGCTTTATATTTAATTACAGTGGTCACTTCTCCCTAAAATGATTCCAGCCTAGTAGATCACGGGCACTCACAGCTACCCGGAATAGCTAAATTAAAACTGAGAACTCATTGCCCATTGACCTTCACTATGTTTACACATAGGAAGTAACAATAAAACATGCATGAAACAGGCTGGCTAGCTTTCCAGAGCCCCTAAAACCAAGTCTATATGAGTTCTGATAAGGCATCCACTATTATTAAAAAAACAGAGACTCCACATAGCTAGAATTTATTGTTTTCCTTTTCAGTCACCAAAGGACAATCCTCTGTATATTTTAAGCAAAAAGAAAAAAATGGTACTGATTTTATCATCTCTAATATTAAAGTTTAAATTTGCAAACTGTATATCTCATATTGTTCATTTTAAAAACCAATATTGATTGGTATCTTGTACTACAACTTGTACTGTGGGTCAAGTTCCAATACAGCAAATATCATTGCAATAAAAATTCTATAAAACTGCATCAACAAAAACTTTCATGTTTAAGTAACCAGCCTGATAGTGTAAAGCAATTCTGAGTAAAGCACACTAGGAGATTCTCAACAAAATTATTTTTCATGGTCATAGAAACTTTACTACATTAAAAACCCAGCCATATGTGTAGGATTGTTTCCAAACCAAGCTTGAAAAGTCAAATCAACATTGACCTATAATTCATGTTTGTTGAATGAATATTGAATGGAGAGATTCATCTACCCTAGATTATGTTGAATTCCCAGCTCTTAGGTCAATGTCTGGCATATAGATTTGGAAGGAATGAGTGGGCACAGAGTAATTGATTTTTTTCTGAAATGCAGAGTCAATCATGTCACCTCATTGCTTAAAATCATTTGAGACTTCCATAGCCACCAGAATATTATTTAGGACAGTGCTTTCCAAACTTTGATGTATATACAAATCACCTGGTATCCTTTAAAAAAGCAGATTCTGATTCAGCTGGTCTGTGGTAGGGTCTGAGAGTCTACATTTCAAAGAAGTGCCCAGGTTATAGAATGATACTGTCTGCAGACCACACGTAATGTAGCCATGGTATAAGCTATGGCTTGAAGGACTGTTCTTTGATGATTGGACCCTAAGTGTCACTTTTGACTTTTGCTTCTTTGCTTCGATGTGCATTTCCCTGAAAATGCCACAACCTATTTGGATGCAGGGTTTCCCCCAATTCTACACTTGGGCAACCCCTACCTCCTTCAAGTCATAGCTCAGACATCATATCCACAAGAAGATTTTCCCTGGATTAATGCCACTCTCATATGGTTCTAGTGCAATATTGGAACATAAATCTATCACATACCTTACCACAAGCAATGGTAGTACCAGTGATACCATCAAAATGCCTGGGTGAGGAGACGAATGGGGGCTAAGGGACTCATGAAAGTATGTTTGCAGAGAAAAACACACTCTTTGCACTTAAATTGTATATTTATTTAGGATGGCCAATAAAGGGGCTAAAGTCTCTGAATCTATTCCTTGGTACCACTACTTATCTCCCTTTGATTCACATGTCTATTTCTTCAATATGTGGAATGCCAGCTCCCCAGATATCACCAATACAATCTATTCCTAAGACAGAGCTGAATATATTGCTTATCATGGTAAAGGAAGACCACCACTCTGACAGAGTTTGGTAGTGATTCATAAGAGGAAGGTTGGATTTTGTTGAGAATTTGCAGTTTACTTCAAGGTGGATCTTTCAGTGCGGGGGCATAAGTAGGATCATGATATTAGAACTTACATTTAGGTGGAAACAACATAGGAAGGACTTTGAGGCAAGAGGCCTAGAGAATATTATGGTGTGAACTCTCTACTGAGGCTCTCCGTTGAAGAGTTTATTGGACTTTAGGCAAGTTAAAATAATAGTCAAGTGATTTGCCTGGGCAAGAGTCTTCTGGAATAAGAGAGTTATGTTAATGAAGACAATGAAGTGGTAAGTCATGTTAATGTTGATGGTAAACTGCATGAGTCTAAAGGGGAGGCAGCTTTGGTTCTCCAGTGCCCAAGTTTAATGAGATGGTAGATGATTTTGACTCTGAAATAAATTGAGAGCTTCCTGGAGCTGGGACAGGGTCTTTATAATTTCTGAAATCTCTATGTACTGCACAGCACTTGCCATAGTATAAGCATCCAATAATTGTTGGTTGAGCAGATGCTAATAAAAAGTATGCAGTAAATAAAAAATGGCAAGATGGCACAAGTTCACTCTCATTTAGAAGAATAACACTGTGTTTCACTGATAGTTTCTACTCAGTATGGGGTCCACAGACCATTGTGTATGGTCTGTGTGAGTACTACTTGGTTATTTATTAGAAATGCAGAATCTCTGGAGCCATCCCGGACCCAGTGACTAATTGTGCAGATTCTACATTAGTAAGACTATCCCCAGATGATTTGTATTACATTAAATATGAGGAATACAGCTTTAATATCTATTTAAATAAATTTTTTTCAATTTAGAGAGAGTGTGGGGGGAGGCAGAGAGGGTCTTAAGAAGACTCTGTGCTGAGCATGAAGCCCAACATGGGGCTCGATCTCAGGACCCGAGATCAGGACCTGAGCCGAAACCAAGAGTGAGATGCTTAACTCACTGCGCCACCCAGGTGCAACTAATACCTATTTACTCTTCCCCTTCTGATGAGGTATTATTAGTCTCATTCATAGTTGTGGAAGTTGAAGCCAGAAAGTTTAAGTAACTTGCACAAGGTCAAACAGCTTATGGGTAGATAAGCCAGGATTCTCCTAAGTCTTTTCCCTCTACTATATGTATCTCAACTACTGCCCTAGAATAGGATACACTATCATAACCCAAGAAGAATAAATACACTAACAATCTAAATAATGATAAATACTTTGGAAAGTACATTTCTTTTCCATTCTAATGTTTCTTTCCTTTCAAGATTTCTGATTCATAAAAATATGAACAGCAGGTTTGAACAATTTTTAGGTGCTGCGCTTTGATCTTTTTGCCATTTAAGATGTTTGATTTGCCTTCTGCAAAGGACTCTGATAACCTCTGTGATGTAGACCACACCATTACCAAAGGAAGGGCTGATCCAGTTTCATTTGTGAGCTGGCTGGCTGTGAGTTGCTCAAAGGGAAAGGATGTCTATTTACATATTGTATTGATTATTTATAAATAAAAGTCCCGCATTCTTTCTTCTACTGTGAAATCTATAGCTAGCGAGTTAGGAGGAGGATCAAAACCGCATGCATTTTCATCTGCCAAGCTGGATAACTAGTTTCAGCATGATATAGATGGCACTGAAATAGCACCTCAAGTATCAGGCTCTATCAAATTTAATCTATCCATAAGGCAACTGCCAATGATATTTTGGAAAAGAAAAGTAGATTGAAATGATAGACAACACAAGTAGCAACTTCTATAAAATTGTATGCCTATAATAGGTATCTCAAGGATATAAACATCAAGTGTATTTCTCCTTCATTTATCATTTATCTGGTCATTTGACAAGTATTTATTGAACACTTGTTACGGGTGTAGAGCTATGCAGTGACGCTGCAGGTGTAAGTAGGTCTTCCTGAGAATATACATAACATCAGAACTGGGGGATGTGTGTCTGTAAGCTGACAATTTCTTCAGAGGCTATTTAAAGGTGGAGTAACAGGCAGTAAAGAATACACTAGGCACTTGTGATACATAAACACTTGAGCAGCACTTAGGTTATTAACTTCTTGTTTTGTTTTGAGTACACTTAATTACTCTGTTTATTAAACAAGTACATCATAATCTGTAAATATTGTCATAAAGAGCACAATAAAGCCCATCACATCAGGAATGTCATCTACCAAATTAGGTGTGTTTCTTGTTTGTCCCAACATGCATACACCTGCGCCTGTAGACAGGTGCTTGCCAGAGATTGCTTCCAGGTGTGTGTCTGTGGGAAGACCCTGTGAGGCAGGGCACCATGAAACCTTTCTCTCTGGCGTCAGGTGTTAACCTAAGAGCGCCTTACCAGCCTATGTTTTGTTAGAGAAGAGTAACATGATAAAGAAGGTGTGTCTGAATTTAGGGTTATTGAGTGGATGTTGTAGAGGTAGAAAAACTACCTTGAAGAATGGAATTCTTTTATTCAGTCTGTTGTGTAAGCTTAATTTAAGTTTGATGAACAGCTCCAGAGGGTTAGTAAATATATGTCTGTACATGTAGAACTGATTACAAATACATGTCAAAGAATTAAAATAAAGCCTACTATTCATTCATTGATGAATGGACCATGATAATGAACTATTATTAGGTTTTCCCCACTAACTCAAAAGTAGAGCATTCATGAGCTTAAATGGTGTGGAGCAGAGAAGCAATTACCATTTTGCAAAAGCAAAAATCCTCTTCAGATTTCTTTCAGTCAGTAAAAACAGGTACTAATGTAGTTCTTTTGTAAAAGTGAAGTGACACTTCACTTCGTAAAGTGAAGTGACACTTCACTTCGTAAAGTGAAGCGACATAAAGCAAACTTTTGGCTAGGGAAGGAAGAGTGTGCTACAAGTTGCTGGGCAATAAGCAAATAATACATATGGGTTTCAACAAACTTTTTTAATGTTTTATCATTGGATTCACTTAAATCATTTTTACATTCTTTACAGTATGTAAATAATTCAGCAACTTCATGTTTGACTCCATTATCAATTCAACATTCAGTATTTAGCACAGTATTTATCAAATACTGTCTCTGTTCTATACGCTGGGGCTATAGTTTCAAACAAGACCATTGACAACTTTCATGTTGCTTACAATGAATGATCTACCTCAAGGTATCAGGTCTGTAGTTTAACACAGTGATTTAAGAGTTGTTAGGGATAATAAGGTGGGGCTGTCTTTTTCTAGGCAAATATGCTCTGAGTGCTTTCAGAAACAATCTCTATTGGGTAATGCAGGCTGTGCGAGGAGTGGAATTGAGTTCAATCCATGATCCAGCAGAGTCTCAGCCCAGGTTTTCTTTAGAGCCTTTGCTACACACAAAGTTGGCTGATGTGCCATTCAGCATCCCAGCAGCTCTTTCTCTTCACACTAGCAATGGCAAAGCTTTGTGCGGAGGCATTGCTGGTTGTTTTGAACTAAAACCATCCGTGGAGACAGTAAAAGCTTTTCTGCACACCTTATTAAGGTAGGCAGTAGTGTGTGTTTGTGTGTGTGTGTGTGTGTGTGTGTGTGTGTGTGTACCTAAAAGCCTGAAGACATCTGTTGAGAGGAAAGTGCTCTTCTGTGGATCTGGCTGCCTCTATGTAAGTCTTCTATTCTGATGCAGGAGCGTGTGAGCAGTAGGTGGGAGGAGATGCTTTTGTACTTGGAATGCCGAGGTCCGGATTAAGTGATATTGCAATAGCTAGTTAGAGGCGGAATAAAGGGCTGGGGATCAAAGCATTAAAAAATATATCCTCCCATTATTTCTCTGTTCTCAAGCCACATCATTGTAGGAAATTAAACGCGCACGCACACACACACACACACGGATACACACAGACACACACGCACACACAAACACAAAATCCAGCAGTAAGGGCAAATAGCCCAAATGTAAGTCTCTTTGAGCAGCTCTTGGTGGTCCAGCTTTTGAAGTCTCCTTCTTAGACCCAATTTCTTTGGCTCCTCTGCAGGGGGCAATTCATATCCACTTCCCTCTCCTAGAACATCTTCTTCTTCTCTATTCCAATAGGGAACAATAGAGTTTAACAGTAACGGGAGATTTTTTTTTCCCCCAATGATTGTGCCCTCTTCTGCTTTTAAAGGTGTTTTTAAGATAATCCTGTGTAAGGGAGGCTGGGTGCTTGTGCAGTAAGGCAGCAGTTAACTTTTAGTATCATGCTTACATTAAATTTTCTCTTTCTCCTTTACTAAAGCAGTCATTAAAATTCAGTTTGAGTAGCATCAAACTTTATCGTAAAAATCTGCTTTGTTTAGAGCACCTTGATTTTTTTTAAAAACTGCAATCTCACTTTAAATATACACCGCTGCCTTTTTTAGAATGTCAAAATTCTTTGCACCACAACATTAAGAAACCCTAGGTTGTACCTCTATGTTGTGTTTTATTTGAGGAAAAAATACTGTTTTCAAAAGTTTGATTTGTTCAAGTTTTAAGATGTGTTTCTCATTGTAACAAATTATTTGAGTTGGACACTATGACATTACCTCTTTATTGCAAGTACTTTTGCAATTAACATGTGGTTAGATAATAAAATAGAATTAGTTATCTTTTATTTATAGTTGAAAAAGTTATTAAGTGAGTTTTTACTTCCAGCAAGAGTTTAGGAAAGAGAGCCAAAACAGGTAACTGGAGTTGGAAGATATCTTTACACTTCTCAATTTTACCTTTATTCACTTGGGTTCTGATTTAATTCTTGCAAATGCCTCTGCCATGAAGTAAATGCATTCTTTATAATATATGCTGTGTTTTAATAAAAAGGAAGCAGTTATGGGCTGTCTGTTGTACATCTGAATGTTGTCAATCGAGGGGGCTATATTTATAACCTCCTTTATCCCTCTCATGAGGTTTACTTTGGAAATGAGGCATGCTCAATAATAGGCTGACATTCAGATTCTGTGTTTTAAATTCAAATACTGTCAATGTTGTTATCACATCTGGAATGTGTGGGGAGAAAAGATACCAAGTTTTATTATTTTGATTAAATTATGGAATTGCAGATTGATATTTTTCAATGCATTTTCATTATAGTTTCTGCCATGGAGGCAGCGTGAGGGCTTTCAGGAAGATGGAGTGGTGTAATTACCAGGTGCACACGTTCATTAATCCTTCCTGGCTAGAGAAAGCTTCAAGTTCTTCTCCAGTGGCCCATTCGTAAAGCTATAAATATCTAAATTGTGTCAGCCAAGAAGTCACACAGAATGGTGGCTCTTTTTGAGTTCAATTTCATGCACTGTTGCTTTGGTCTTGTGAGGAAAGCTCTGAATTCCTTAGGATAGTCTTACTTGTGAAGTTCCAAAAACAAAATACCGAAATCATTGAGGATTGGATATAAAATACACACTTTTATTTTGCATGCAAGTGACTGTAGTAATGTGGATTATAAAATATTTTAATGTTTAATAAAATATTTCTGTCCTTTTCTTTAGACCTCTTTTTAAATTTTGTATAATGAAGATTATAGCTAACATTTTGGTGCTTTTTGGAAAAGGATTTATGGCTTCTGGTCCAAAATCTCCTTGCTACTTCAAACCTAACTATCCTTCTATATTGTCTTCCAGAGTAGATTGTTTGCATTGCATCGGGAAGCTATATAAGATTTGGTCTAAAATAATATTTTAAAGTATTCCTTTATTTTTTTTTAAACCTGGCGATTCACAGACATGTACCCCTGGGGATAAAAATATGTTTATAAAAAATAAAAATTTAAAAAAAAATAAAAAATAAAAACAAATTTAAAGTATTCCTTTAGAGTGCTTACTTAATCATTAAATATTTCCTAATAAAAGTAATTTAAAAAGATATTTTCTATGCACAGACAACAAAAAGAGAAATATAAATTAATGTAAATAAAGTATAACAATATACCCCAATAATACCTTTCTTCTTATATATTTCCTGCTCTCAGGAAATAGAGATATCATCAAGAAATCTATTATTTCTCCAAAATGCATGTATGAACTCATCTGATAAGAACAACCTGAGAAAGAATGTGACTGTGTTCATTGGAAGGGTGCCATTTAACACACATATGCACTTGCACACACATCCATACACATGCACAAATATATTTTAAAACTCACATTGTTTTCCTTTATATGCTCTAGAATAAGGGAGAACCAGCACATATTCAAAGTGAGTTTATAAAATACATTTACAGTAAATTATTTACTTAAACTTTAAAGGTCCAAAAATGTTATTAAAGTTATTTTCTTGTTCTTTCCTATATATGAATGTGTCAGAGTCACTGGAAATTCTTGAGACATTATTTGTTGAAGATTTTGTCCAGATTGTTTCAGTATATATTCTTTCCCCCTTGATTTTTCAATTTAAAAACTTGTGTTGTTGTGTGTTTTTTTACTTTTAAAATGATAGTAATTAATATGATATTTAAATGAATGTCCAAGAGCACTTTTATTCTCTGGAGAATATAATAACCACAAACTTATAGGCAGTGAAATAAAGGGCAGAGCATACCTGTATTTGAATTTGAGTACAAAAATGTGTATATGTGTGGGTGTGCATATTGTGGGTGTGTTATTTAAAAAAAATAAGCGGAGAGGCAAATACAGGATTGAGGAACTTTTGCTGTGGCTTTTGCTCTCTGAAAACCCTGTGAAGCCCCTGAGAATTTCCTTTCTCAAGGCGTTTTAGGAACTGTCCAGCATTGTGATCAGACTGAAAATCATTAGATTCATAAGAAGAAGAAAACTTGTTAATGAAATCCAAGTCTTTTTTTTAATAATGGTTACAGCTTTTGAAAAGTGTGAATATTATACATTTATACAACATCTCTGTCTTTAGAAAATCAGTTTCTAACAGTTACCTACTTCCAAATTGAACATATTCACCACTTTGCAGAGCATTCCAGTGTGGCCTATATGTGGTATGCATTCTAAAGAAACTTTAATGAAATCTTGGAGAAAACCTTTCTTTCTTTTTTCTGTTAGATAAGTTAAAGTATCTTAAAAATGTGAATTTAACATTGTATTTACTGTTTTGTGTGTTTACACGTGCACGCATGCCTTCCTGTTCACAAGGGCTTCAATTCTCATGGGCCAGGGCTGTTTAAACAGCTAACTGTTCAGACTTAGAGAGGAAAATCTTCAAGATATGAAAAAAGCAGTCATTAGATACTCTGTCAGTGCAGAATTAACAGCCACCTTTTTAAGATGGTGGAGAAAATTAATTAATTATACATAATTTCTAATTTCTGAAGACTAGAAATATTGGTGTGCACATAGTGATAGAGACTCAGTATGTCCCTAATAAAATAGAGGAGGAAACGTGAAACCATTATAGCCAAGGAACAACAAAAAAGTAAACCTTGGCTCACTTTCATGTTGATGAGTATCTCTGTATTATCTATCAATAAAGGTCTCCACACATTTAGAATGATGTTCAAGAACTGTCTCCACTAGAGGTGACAGTGAGGTAAGGACTCCCCTTGCTAACTCCTGCTGCTGTGCTCATGGACATATAAATAATAGAGAGGAATCGTGGTGTTTCCTCACAGGAGCAGTCTGGTTTCACGGCCTGACTATATAATAATGCCTATAGAAGACTCAACCTACAAAAGGGCCAGCTGAGGGAACTCCCCTGATGATTGTCATTTTGTCACTGAACTCTGACCATGCCCCTCACCCTGCAGAGACAACAGAAGGAAGACGAGTTGAAGAGGAGGTGGTGTCATAATCTGGTCCATAAACAAGTGAATCACTAGAGAACTCCTAAACCCACTCTTATTCCTGAGGAAAGGAGAATCATCATATCACTTTCTTAGCCATTTTATGGATACCTCTAATTTGGTACAATGGAGAGGGGAAACTATTTTCTTTTCTTATAATTGCTGAGATTTTTTGGTTTCTGGTTTAATCAAAATATTATTTTAAGATGTGTAACCTCTCTTCAGCTGTTTTATCTGTTCTAAATTAACCTCAATTTTTCTTTTATACTTTTTTCTATCTTAAAAAAAGTAGTAAAACATACTCATTAGAACAAGTCAAACAAGGGAAAATTACATAGGGAAAGGTTTCATATTCTCTGTATCCCCGTCCCCTAAGGTTAGCATTTAGGTAGTATGTGCTTCTCCATCCATTTTCATTCAAGCCTAAATTTCCATCCAGAGATGAGGGAATGCAGCAAATTTGTTTGGATCTGATATAGTTCACTTTACTTCTCCTTCTCCTTAGCAGTTTTCCTTGGGATTGACTTTACTCATCTAAAGATGTTTAGAACAAGAGCTCATAGGGGTGCCTGGGTATCTCAGTCAATTAAGCACTGACTTGATTTCAGCCCAGGTCATGATATCAGGGTCATGATCTCAGGGTTGTGAAATTGAGCCCTGCATTGGGCTCCGTGCACAGCAGAGTATCTGCTAGACATTCTTTCCCTCTCCCTCTGCCCCTCCCCTCCTCAATCAATCAATCAATCAATCAATCATTCTTTTTTTCTTTTAAAGAACAAGTGCTTGTATTCATGGTACCATAAGACACTGATTGATTGCCCTCATCACTGACTTTGAAAGGAATATCAGTAAAAAGGGGGATCAAGAAGGAAGTCAGAAACTTCCTTTCTGCTTCCATTATTCTTGTCACTGTTATCAGTACTGTGACATCTTACATTTAATAGCTAAAATGTGCTGCCCTTCATTCTTTGAAATTCTCACCTAATACCATTGTAGCTGTAAAGCTGGTGAGGAATGTTGCTGCTTCTATAGTGCTCAGATCCTGAGATAGACACCCTTAAAAACAGTGCTAGCTGTCTAAGCATTTCCTAGGCTTTGGAGTTAAATACAGCAGTAGTATTCTTAGTTAGGTATTATACCACCAGCAGCACTAGTGACAACAACAGGAAAAATAATCGGTGATGGTTGCTTTTAGTTTTCATGTACTGGGAACTGTATTAGTCTGCCACAGTGTTACTTCCCATCCTCACAACAGAGCACTGCAGGTAAATGCCATCACCAATTGATTGTTGCTGTGTGTCCATGCCCAGGCTAAGTGCTATGCACATATCACTGTGTTTTATCCTCACGACAACTCTCAGTATTATTTTTATTTTCAAATGAATAAATAAATTCTCTGTGGATGATACTGTTGGCACTCCAGTCATATCCCTTCACACCCATTTAATATTTTCCTGGTGTGATTTCACTCCCAGCATCCAGCACCTGTTTCTCTTTGTTGGAGGGCTGTCCTCAGATTGCTGGAGCCCTCTTGGTCTGTGCAAAGGGAGAGTCCAGTGTGTCTTGGAATTTACATCTCTATGTGCAGGAAGCCCTTAATCAATGACCCCTGGTTGCAGAGGCATAAATACTTGAGATTTTGTGAATTTCTCCAACTGAGAAGTTCCAAAGTGTGACCTACACTGTCACCCTGAGTATTTATCCCACACACATGGTTGGCCTCTTTCCGTTCCCAATTCCACTTTTCTATTCTCTTACCATTGTTTCTTGGAAACATGTCCTAGTATATCACTTTTACATGAAATCTGATCTCAGAATCTCCCTTTAGGAAACATGAACTAGGATATCCTCTGAATGTGAAATTTATAGGTAAAAATGTCCAAACTCTCTCAATAAATGGCCAAGATGAGACCAAGCCTAATATTTTGGGGTCCATATTCCTTGTCTTCCAGTATTAGAGTCTACACAATTCATTATTCAAACTTTAGCCAAAAAGTACCTATTGCATGCTTGTTTTATGGCATATTATATTTATAGGAGAATCAGAATATTGTAGTTAGTGGATACTTAATGTCTGTACACTTGAAATGCTGTTGACTTCACTGGGCCACAATTTCTTCATCTGTTAAATCGGAGCATCAATGCTGCCTACCTCAAGGTAGATATAAGAACTAATAAAATGATACTTCCAAACTGTTGAGAATAACATTTGGAAATTTCTCATGCTCATCAAATATTACATTTTGTGATTATTGATACTTTGGGGGGTGTCTAAGATAAACTACATAGTTTTATTGATATTAGGTTAAATGGTAAAATCCCTGTGCAAAATCCAAGAGGTATTGATATAGGCATTCAAGCTTGACCCATAGAAGAAAAAGCAACTGACTAGAGCCTCACTAGAAGCCTGAGTGTTGGCTCTATGCATCCCTTTTAGCTTTGGCTCATCAAGAGAAGATGGAGACATTTCTGCTAGACTCAGCAGATCACTTTAACAGAGATGAATGGCATTTTGCTTGAAATGTATTTAGCCTTAGTTGTTTTTTGCTAATTTCATAATCTGTTGTTTTTAGTAAGAATTAAGACCTCTTTTTTTATTTTTTAATTATTTTTATTAACATATAATGTAAGACCTCTTTTTTAAAAGCTCTGTAAAATAAAATGAGTATCATTTTGTCACTTTATTATTTTAACCACATCAGATAAAGTATTCAGTGTGAAGAGTAGCCAAGTGAACTCTTCTTCTTCCTATAATGCTCAGAAACTCTTTTAGCAGTGGTAAAATTGCTGCAATTTATATTCATCAAATTGCATGATTTGACTTATTTTAGAAAAGTTATTAACTTCTGAAGAGAATTCTTCACAAGCATTCAAATGAGTACAAGATAACACTATTAGTATATAAGAAGTTTATTTAAAAATATACTGCTAGAAACTATATTTAGCAATAGTATTTCTAAAAAGATTAATTCCTACTTCATTTTGTAGGGATTTATTTTCTATTTATGAAACTTCTATTGCCTGCCAGTGTAAGGAAGAATTATCTCATCATCTTTTAAAATAATATTTTTCATCAAAAGGAGGATATTCTGGAAAAATAAAACAAAACACATCACTCTGCACTGTTGGTATGTCTCTTCACAAGTCAGCCTTGAGTTGAGTTAGGTAGGATCTTACATTTATGTATATCTCTCAAATTTAATGGAAGTTATATGAACAATTTCAAGAAACTACAATTAACAAAATAATAATTAACCTAAAATTAATTTTCAACATATTTTAACAAGCTTTAATCCTCACTTTCTCTTGTTAAAAGTTAGCATATAACATTATATTAGTTTCAGGTATATATCATAATAATTCAATATTTGCTTATGCTACAAAGTGACCACAACAATAAGTCTAGTTACCATCTGTCACCATACAATTGACCCTCTTCACCCCTTTTGCCACCCTCCAAACCCCTTCCCCTCTGATAACACCAACCTGTTCTCTACATCTGAATTTTGTGGAGGTTTTTTGTTTATTTTGTTTTTTAGATTCCACATAAAAGTGACATCATAAGGTATTTCTCTTTCTCTGTTTGACTTATTTCACTTAGTATAATACCCTCACAGTCCATTCATGTTGTTGCAAATAGCAGGATTTCATTCTTTTTTTATGGCTGAGTCATATTCTGTTACATACACACACACAAACACACACATACAAACACACGAACACATCTTCTTCATCCATGCTTCCATCAATGGATTCTTAGGTTGTTTCCGTAACTTAGCTGTTATAAATAATGCCACAATGAACAGAGAAGTGCATATATCTTTTCACATTTATGGTTTCATTTTCTTTGGATAAATACCCAAAAGTGGAAATGCTGAGTCATATGGTAATTCCAATTTAAATTTTTTGAGGAATTTTCATATTGTTTTCCACAGTGCCTGCACCAATTTACATTACCACCAAGAGTGCACCAGGGTTCCCTTTTCTCCACATTCTCTTGTTATTTCTTGTTATTTTAATAATCTTCTCATGTGGCTATTGACCATCAGCATATCTTCTTTCTTTCTTTCTTTCTTCCTTCCTTCCTTCCTTCCTTCCTTCCTTCCTTCCTTCCTTCCTTCTTTCCTTTGACAGAGAGAGAGAGAGATCACAAGTAGGCAGAGAGAGGGGGTGAAGCAGGCTCTCCACTGAGCAGAGAGCCCGATGCGGGGCTCAATCCCAGGACCCTGAGACCATGACCTGAGCCGAAGGCAGAGGCTTAACCCACTGAGCCACCCAGGCGCCCCCATCAGCATATCTTCTTTGGAAAAATGTCTGTTTAGATCTTCTGCCCATTTAAAAAATTTTTATCTGTTTGTGTTTTATTTGCTACTGAGTTGAGTTCTTTATATTTTTTGAATATTATCTCTTCATCAGATACATGATTTGCAATTTTCTTCCCACTCAGTAGGTTGCCTTTTTTTTTATTGATGGTTTCATATGCTTTGCAGAAGCTTCTTAGTTTGATGTAGTCCCACTTGTCATTTTAGCTTTTATCACCTTTACTTTTGGAGTCAGATCCAAAACTTCAATGCCAAGACCAATGTCAAGTCTCTTATCACCTGTATTTTGTTCTCGGAGCTTTACAGTTGCAGGTCTTACATTTAAGTCTAATCCATTTTGAGTTAATTTTTGTGTTGGTATAAGATAGTAGTTCAATTTCATTATTTTCCTGCATCTACTTATCCCAGAACCATTTATTGAAAAGACTGTCCTTTCTTCAATGTTTATTCTTGCCTCCTTTGTCATAAAGTAATTGATCATATTTGCATGGGTCTATTTCTTGGCTCTCTATCCTGTTCCATTGACAGATGGAACAGGATATATATATATATATATATATATATATATATATTCCATTGCATTTGCTATGTACATTTACATTTACTCTTACATTTACATACACATGTGTGTGTTTATATATATATATATGCTTTTATGTTAATATATGTATGTGTGTGTGTTTATGCCAATATCATACTTTTCTTTCTTACTATAGCTTTGTAGTATAGTTTGAAAGCAGGGACTGTGATACCTCCAACTTTGTTCTTTTTTGAGATTGTTTGATTATTCAGTCTCTTTTGGGGCTCCATACAAATTTCAGATTTATTTGTTTAAGTTCTGTAAAAAAAATATCATTGGAATTGTGATACAGATTGCATTGAACCTGTAGATTGCTTTGGATGGTGTGGACACTTCAACAATACTTATTCTTCCAGTCTATGAGCATGGAATACCTTTCCATTTGTTTGTGTTCAGTTTCCTTCATCAATGTCTTAATGGCTTTTGTGTACAAGTCTTTCCCCTCCTTGTTTAAATTTATTCATAGGTATTTTTTTTAGATGCCACTGTAAATGGAATTGTTTTCTTTGTCTCTCTTTCTCATAGTTCATTATTAGTGTGTAAAAACACAACTGAATTCTATGTATTGATTTTGTATCCTGAAACTTCAATGAATTTATTAGTTCTAACAGTTTTTTGGTGGAGTCTTCAGGGTTTTTTGTATGTAGTATTGTGTCACCTGCAAATACTACAGTTTTACTTCTTTTAAAATATGTATGCTTTCATATTTTTTGCCAAATTGCCATAGCAATGATGTCTGATATGTTGGAAAAAATGGTGAGAGTGGACATTCTTGTCTTGTTACTGATCTTAGAGGAAAAGCTTTTCACCGTTGAATATGATGTTGGCTGAGGGTTGCCATATATGACCTTTGTTATGTTGAAGTATATCCTCTATATACTTACTTTGTTAAGTGTTTTTATCATAAATTTATGTTGAATTTTGTCAAATTTTTTTCTGCATCCATTGAGATGATCATATAATTTTTTAATTTATTTTTTAATTTCTTTTCAGTGTACCAGAATTCATTGTTTATGTACCACACCCAGTGTTCCATGCAATACGTGCCCTCCATAATATCCACCACCAGGCTCACCCAACCTCCCACCCCCTGCCCCTTCAAAACCCTCAGATTGTTTTTCAGAGTCCATAGTCTCTCATGGTTCATCTCCCCCTCCAATTTCCCCCAACTCCTTTCTCTTCTCCATCTCCCCATGTCCTCCGTGTTACTTCTTATGCTCCACAAATGAGTGAAACCGTATGATAATTGACTGACTCTGCTTGACTTGTTTCACTCAGCAAAATCTCTTCCAGTCCCATATCATATTATTTTTATCTTAAATTTTGTTAATGTGGTGTATAATGTTGATTGATTTGTGGATGTTGAAATATCAGTGCATACCTGGAATAATCTCATTTTATCATAATGTATGATATTTTTAATCTATTGTTAAACTCACTTAGCTAGTATTAGCTGAGGGTTTTGTTTCCATGTTCATCATGGGGCCTGTAAGTTTCTTTTTTTGTGGTGTCCCTGTCTGTTTGAATAAAAAAATATGAGTTTGGAAATGTTCTTTCCCCTTCAATTTTTTTTTTAAGGAGCTTGAGAAGGATAGGTATTTTAAATCTTCTTTGAATGTTTGGTAGACTTCATCAGTGAAGCCATTTGGTCCTGCCCTTTCTTTGTTGGGAGATTTTTGAATACTGCTTTAATCTACTAATAATTGGTCTATTCAGTTTTTCTGATTTAATTTTGGGCAGATTGTATGCTTCTAGGAATTTATCTATTTATTCAATGTTGTCAAATTTATTGGCTTATAATTGTTCATAGTAGTCTCTTATGATTCTTTGTATTCCTGTGGTATTAGTTATAACTTCTACTTTGTATTTATGTTTTATTTATTGAGTCTTTTCTCTTTTTTCCTTTTTTTAAAAGATTTTATTTATTTATTTGACAGAGAGGGAGAGATCCCAAGTAGACAGAGAGTCAGGCAGAGAGACGGAAGCAGGCTCTCTGCCAAGCAGAGAGCCCGAAGTGGGGCTCCATCCCAGGACTCTGAGATCATGACCAGAGCCGAAGGCAGAGGCTTAACCTACTAGCCATCTAGGTGCCCCTTTTTCTCTTTTTTTCTTGGTGAATCTGGCTAAAGATTTGTTGATTTTGTTTGTCCTTTCAAAGGAACAGCTCTTAGTTTCCTTGATATTTTCTATTTCTTTTTAGAGTCTGTTTCACTTATTTCCATTCTGATTTTTATTATTTCTTTCCCTCTACCAACTTTGGCTTTGTTCTTTTTCTTTTGTGTATCCTTTAACTAATTACTATAGTTATAGTTTATTTTATTACTTTTATTTTTATTTTTTAACCTCCATACTAGCTTTTTACATGACTAATCTATTACATTTACTATATATTCACCTCTACCACTGAGATTTTTACTTAGGTATGTTTTCTTGTTAGTGAGTGTTTTTTTTTTTCCTTTTCTGTTTAAAGAAGTTAACATTTCTTCTTTAAGGTTGGTTTAATGGTGATGAACTCCTTTAGCTTTTGCTTGTGTGGAAAATTCTCTCTCTCCTTCAATTCTGAATGATACCCTTGCTAGGAGAAGATTCTTGGTTGGAAGTTTTTTCCTTTTATCACTCACAATATATTATGACACTCACTTCTGGCCTGCAGTTTCTGCTAAAAAATTCAGCTGATAATCTTATTGGATTCCCTTGCACATAACACATTTTTTCTTGCTGTTTTTTGATTCTTTGTTTAACTTGTGATATTTTAGTTTTAATGTGTTTCAGTGTGGATCTCTTTGAGTTCATGTGATATGTAATGCTCTGGTTTCCCTAGATCTAGATATTTGTTTCATTTCCTAGTTAGCGAAATTTCAGCAGTTATTTCTTCAAGTAAGTTTTCTGCCCCATTCCTTTCCCTCCTGGGACCCCTATAACACAAATGTTATTCTGCTTAATGTTGTCTTGGGGGTCTTTTAACCTATCTTTACTTTTTAAACTCTTTTTATTTTCTTTTTGCTGTTCTGTTTGAGTGCGTGTCACTGCCCTGTCTTCCAGGTTGCTGATCCATTCTTCTGCTTCATCTAGTCTGGTATTGAACCACTGTAGTGTTTTTTTTTTCTTTAATTCAGTTATTGTTTTCTTCAGCTCTGTGATTTTTATTTGCTTTCTTGTATTTTCTATCTGTTGAAGTTCTTACTACATTCATCCATTATACTTCAGAGTTTGGTGAGCTTTATGACCTTTACTTTGAACTCTTTATCAGGCAGATTACTTATCTCCATTTCATTTAAGTCTTTTTCTGAGACTTTCTCTTGGTCTTTTATTTGGAACATATTTCTTTGTTTTCCCCCATTTTACTTGAGTCCCTGTGTTTCTTTCTATAGATTGAGTAAAATAGCTACCTCTCCTAGTCATGAAATAGTGGCCTTGTGTAGGAGATGAACCTTATCATTCAAACCTTGCCCTACCTCTTAGTTGTCTCTTGATCCTTTGTGATTGTCTAAGTAGCCTAATATGTTCTTGATACATCCCAGTTGTTGAGGGTATGCCAAGACCTGTTCCAAAGGAAATGTGTTCCAAAGGAAATGATCTCAGTTAGCTCTTAGTTACAGGCTTATTAGAAGCCAGATATTCAGGCAACAGCTTTTGATGGATGGAAATATACACAGACCTGTGGGACCACAGTTATAAGCCCTGCTGACATTTAGGCAGGAGGACCTGGAGGTGTCCTCATGGTGACAGTTAAATCACGTCTTCAGACTAGTGTATAAGCTCCTTCTAGGAAGGTAACAGTGAGCTGCGTCAAGAATAAGGGAGATCTCATAGATGGTGTTTCCCAGCCTATATTTTCTGAGGCACATCTGAAGAGTCTAGATGTATGGTAAACCTGAAGCCTCTCCCTCAGATTGAAGCTCCAGAACAAGAAATTTGACCTTCATCTTGGGCAGACTGGGTACATGTTTTAGTCTGTTGTCTGCACAGAGATGTGGGGGTAGTAGCCTGCCCTAAACTGTCTTTCTGATTATTATAGTACTGTGAGTCCTAGGAATGCAAGTCCCTTTGGTCACCAGAAGCAGGCAGTCTCAGCAAGTCCTTCCTGAGGGGGTGTGCTCACCTGCCAGCTTTAGCAAAGTTATGGGAGAGTGTTTAGGGCAGGGCAGGTCTGCAGCTTTAAAGCTGCAGAGAAAGAACACTGGGGATGAGGCACATCTATGGCTATAGGAAGACCTGGCATGAATGCTGGGGGACAGGGAACACCCATAGCATTAACGAGACCAGAAATGAGCATGGTAGGTGGGGCTCACCATCAGCTTTAGTGAGGCTATGTCCACTTACACATCCTCATCCTAACAAGTTAGAGGGAGGGTGCAAAAACGGTACTCGTTGGTGTCTCCATTTCTGAAAAATGTCCCAACTGGTTCCTGTTCTTCTGGCAGATGCATTAGGATTAGCAAATGAATTTCCTTCCATATAATCCAGTCACCTCTCAAACTTCTGCCTTTGTACTGGATCTGTGGATGAATGAATTCACTCTCAAACCCCTCAAAAGGAGTATCTCAGATCCACACAACCTCCCAGGTCCTCTTGACATAAGCCCTGTTGGTTACCAAACCTAGACATTTTGAGGAACTTGTGTCTCTGGTGCATATCCCAAGGGTTAGGGTGCCCAATGTGTGGCACCCTAACCCTTGTGCCAATGTGTGGCACAAAATCCTCATTCCTTAGGGAAAAGTTCTGGATCCATGAGATCCTTCACTGTTTTGTGTCATTATAAGAAGGTGGGGTTTGGGGTGCCTGGGTGGCTCAGTGGGTTAAAGCCTCTGCCTTTGGCTCAGGTCATGGTCCCAGGGTCCTGGGATCAAACCCAGCATCCGGCTCTCTGCTCAGCAGGGGGCCTGCTTCCTCCCTTCTCTCTCTCTGCTTGCCTCTCTGCCGACTTGTGATCTGTCTGTCAAATAAATAAATAAAATCTTTAAAAAAAGAAGGTGGGGTTTTTGGTGAAACCATATGTGCCTCCTATCCACTTGATGTGATTCTTTTTTTTTCAAGATTTTATTTTATTTATTTATTTGAGATAGAGCAAGAGAAAGAAAGCACAAGTGGCCAGGAGGGAAGACAGAGAGAGAAAGAGAAGCAGGCTCTTCACTGAGCAGGGAGACCAACATGGGGCTTGATCCCAGGACCCTGAGATCATGACACGAGCTGAAGGCAGATGCTTAACCAACTGAGCCACCCAGCCACCCCATTGTGATTATTTTATCCATTGTTGTGGAGTGAGTTGTTCAGCTAGTTTTTAGTTATTTTCCAGTGGGAATTATTCCATATATAGCCATAGATTTGGTGTGTCTTTGAGAGGTGAGCTCAGGGTCTTCCTATGCCACTATCTTGAATCTTCCCCGTCCTCTTCATTTTCAACTTCTTAAAAATTATTGTTTTCTTATTAGTAAAGTAATACAGTCCAGTCTAGTAGTGATACAAGTAGAAGTAGTGGTATTATCTAACCTTCACAGATCTAGATAGTTTACATGGATTTATTTATTTTTCAAAAAGACCTGTTAAGTAGCTACTACTATTACTCCTGTATTAAAAACAACTAAAAACAGTTTGGGGGTGGAGTCTTTTGGGTTTTCTATATAAAGTATCATGTCATCTGCGAAGAGAGAGAGTTTGACTTCTTCCTTGCCAATTTGGATACCTTTTATTTCTCTTTGTTGTCTGATTGCTGTTGCTAGGACTTATAATACTATGTTGAACAAGAGTGGTGAGAGTGGGCATCCTTGTCGTGTTCCTGATCTCAACG
>PISX010016915.1:0-44828 GCA_004024625.1 Mellivora capensis | reverse complement strand
GTATTCTTGGCTGCATGTTTTTCTCATTCAGTGCTCTGAATATATCATGCCAGTTCTTTCTGGCCTGCCAGGTCTCTGTAGACAAGTCTGCTGCCAATCTAATATTTTTACCATTGTATGTTACAGACTTCTTTTCCCGGGCTGCTTTCAGGATTTTCTCTTTGTCGCTAAGACTTGTAAATTTTACTATTAGGTGACGGGGTGTGGACCTATTCTTGTTGATTTTGAGGGGGGTTCTCTGCACTTCCTGGATTTTGATGCTTGTTCCCTTTGCCATATTAGGGAAATTCTCTACAATAATTCTCTCCAATGTACCTTCTGTTCCCCTCTCTCTTTCTTCTTCTTCTGGATTCCCAATTATTCTAATGTTGTTTCATCTTATGGTGTCACTTATCTCTCGAATTCTCCCCTCATGGTCCAGTAGCTGTTTGTCCCTCTTTTGCTCAGCTTCTTTATTCTCTGTCATTTGGTCTTCTATATCACTAATTCTTTCTTCTGCCTCATTTATCCTAGCAGTAAGAGCCTCCATTTTTTATTGTACCTCATCTATAGCTTTTTTAATTTCAACTTGGTTAGAGTTTAGTTCTTTTATTTCTCCAGAAAGGGCTTTTATATCTCCAGAGAGCGTTTCTCTAATATCTTCCATGCCTTTTTCGAGTCCGGCTAGAACCTTGAGAATCGTCATTTTGAACTCTATATCTGACATATTACCAATGTCCGTATTGATTAGGTCCCTAGCCTTCGGTACTGCCTCTTGTTCTTTTTTTTTTGTGGTGAGTTTTTCCGCCTTGTCATTTTTTCCAGATAAGAGTATATGAAGGAGCAAATAAAATACTAAAAGGGTGGCAAAGACCCCAGGAAACTGCCCTTTAACCAAATCAGAAGAGACCCCAATCATGGGGGGGAGAAAGGGGATAAAAAAAAGTTTGGGAAAAAAAATTAAAAAAAGAAAACAAAGAAAAAATATAAAAAAGAAAAAAAAATATATATATATATTAAACTGGTGACTAGAACAGGTTCACCCACTTAATTGTGGGGTATTTTGATCTCTTAGAAGAAATGACCTCCCAAAATTTTAAAGAATGAAAACATATATAAGGGTAAGCACAATGAAGGGATGGAAGCTGTCTATAGAGATGAAAAACAAAAAAAATTTTTTTTAATTTGTAAAAAAAAGGAGTTGATTACGTTGGTTGGGAGAATAAAGAAAAAGGAAGTGGAGAGAATTTGCTCAGGCTGGAGACTAGAACAAGCCCGGAGCTAGATTTAGGGTATATTTTGATCCACTAGAGGAAGTTGTACCCCAAATTTTTTAGAAGAAGAAACCCTTATGTGAATACAAAAAATGAAGTTAAATACTATGAAGGGTAAGATATGACTATAATAATGAAGGTTCAAAAAAGATTATTATTTTTTTGGAAAGGTATTGTTAAGATAAACTAGTTTAAAAGTGTTAAAAAAGAAAAGGGTAAAAGTTAAAAAAATTTAGCAGAAAAAGAAAAAGAGAAAAAAAATAAAGTTAAAGAAAAAATTAAATTAACTGCAAGACTAAAGAATCATGGGGAGAAAGCCATGAATTCCGCTCTTTGCTTTCTCCTCTGGAGTTCAGCTGCTCTCCTTGTTACATGAACTTGGTCTTGGCTGGATTTCTTGTTGATCTTCTGGGGGAGGGGCCTATTGTAGTGATTCTCAAGTGTCTTTGCCCGAGGCAGAGCTGCACCACCCTTCCCAGGGGCCGGGCTGAGTAATCCGCTCGGTTTCGCTTTCGGGAGCTTTTGTTCCCTTAGCGCTTTCAGTAGAGTCCGGAGGACGGGAATGAAAATGGCGGCCTCCTAGTCTCCGGCCCGGAGGAGCCGGGAGTTCAGGGCCCCACTCCTCAGTGCGCCCTCAGAGAAAAGCCCCAATCACTCCCGTCTCCCTGGCCTCCAGCCGCGCTCCGAGCTCACCCAGCCTGCGACCGGTTCAAGGTAACCCCGAGCTGAGAGCTCACTCCTCAGCTCTGTCTCTGTGGCCGGCTTCCCCGCTCTAATACCTGCGAGCTCTGTGACACTCAGACACCCCCGATCCTTCTGTGACCTTGCGGGACCTGGGGCCACGCTGACCCCGCGTGGGCTTCACCCCGGTTTAGCCTCTGGAGCGATGTCCCTCCGTGGAGCAGACTTTTAAAAGTCCCGATTTAGTGCTCCGTTGCTCCGCCGCTTGCCGGGAGCTGGCCCCTCCCCCACGGTCTATCCTCCCGTCGCTTTCGATTCACTTCTCCGCTGGTCCTACCTTTCAGAAAGTGGTCGATTTTCTGTTTCCAGAATTGCTGTTCTTCCTCTCTTCGATCTCCCGTTGGATTTGTAGGTGTAAGCAATGGTTTGATAAGCTCTTGAGCTGATCTCTTGCTACACGATGTAGTCTCAGCCTGCTACTTCTCCGCCATCTTCGAGAAGCTCCAGTCCTAGAGATTTTCTAGTGAAAATTTGGTAATCTTTTCAAATCATGAGCAAAGAGGACATTTTAGCTTTTTTGAAGTCCAGAGTTAATACACTTTGTTGTCAGTCAGAGGTTCCATAGGAATATTAGCTCTGCTATTTTACTGTGTGACTTTGGGCAGGACTCGTAACCTCTCTGGACATCTATGCATTCATTTTTCAAATGGAGGGAATCGTCTATTGTACGGAGTGATGTGAGGAGAAACCAACATGATTAAATAGCCCAGCCCACCACATACTGCCCCTGGGACCTTGTGCATGTCTCTTAATATTAACCTTACCCTCAGTTTTCTCGTTTGGAAAATAGGCAAAGACTGGACGTAAAGAGAATATACTTGGCATTGAGATTGTCTTTGGCTCTGATAAGTTCACGACTACGCACTGAATTCTGACACTGTTAACTTTTGCCATTTTGCTTAAATTCTTGAGATCTTAAATTCTGATCATATGACTTGTGTTTTTAAATATCAACTTTGAATTTATTATAAAAGTGACCAGTTGAATATTCAGAACCTACCTTATTAAATGGGAGAAAAAAATCTTTACCCTGATATTTTTTTAGCCTCTGCTGTGCCCCTCAGTAATAGGTAACTCATGGTTCTAAACCAACAGTATACTTCAGTTACTTGATGTAGGTTTTCACAAAGCAGAAATCTGCCTGCCCCCTAATGCTGATTCAGTAGGTCTGGTGTGGGACCTAGGACTCTCTGCATTTTAACAGGCACTGTAAGTGATTCCCATGCACACCTTGTCTAGTGCATAGCATCGAACTGATGAGAAGATATAGAGGAATCTCCGTATAACTCCTTGCTTTCAAGACAAATGAATTCCTTTTTTTTAAAAAAAGATTTTATTTATTTATTTGAGAGAGAGAGAACACAAATGGGGTGAGGGTCAGAGGGAGAAGCAGACTCCCTGCTGAGCAGTGAGCCTGATGTGGGCTATCCTGAGAGTCTAGGATCATGACCTGAGCCAAAGGCAGACAGGTAACAATTGAGCCACCCAGGCACCCCATCACTCCAAATGAATCCTAAATTGGTGCATACAGAATGGAGAAACAGATACCTTGAGAATGAAAATGATTTTACGTGACTGTTATTTATTATTTTCATCTGTATAGAAATTTCACGAGAGCTATAATTTGCCAGAGAAGTTTTATCCTCTGATTCAAGCCGTGACAAAAAGTACCTCTCTTGTGTTTATATCTCATGCCTGCATTACTGCCAGAAGAATTAGTATTTTAAGGACATAGTAGCTTTTATCTTATGGAACTGCCTGAGAATTTATATCTCTTCTCTCACAGTGAATCCAGTTTGCCTGAATTTGGTAACCCAAAACCAATTTTGGTGCTCAGAGGATGGGTTTAGGTGTACATGTGGGAGCAGACACCTCGAAAACCTGCCCCTCCCTTCTGGCATGTATGTGTGTCTGACTCTCCTTCCCCTTCTGGTGATCTGGGGACACAACCTCAGGTGCCTGGCTCTCCAGGCAGGAGAAAGGAACCATGACCCTGCCTGTCTCCTGTTGGAAACTTTCTCTCTCCTATGAAACCTCCAGCCTTCTTCTAAGTAGGTTATCCAAATCATTGTGTTTTTCCATTTCTACAGAGTTGATTTTGATTTGCATGATGTCATGCAAAGCGCTGAAAGAAAAATTATCCAAGCCCCCTGGTGTTTTCTGGTTACTCTTTATTTATTTATTTTTCTCTATTCTTTCAATGTCACAGGCAGCTTCGGTAGATGGGATGGGGGATGCTCGAAATGGAATGAGGACGGAGGGGAAATGTCATCAGGATTCCAGCCTACTGACAGAGAGGGAGGACTCTGTAACCAGATGGCCTGGTTTCAGTTGCAGAGCTGTCCCCAGCCAGTCAGTCGTATGACCCAGCAGAAGTCAACCTCTCCTAGCCCCACCATTCATTTATAGACTGTTAAAGTGAGAGCCTCAGTGATACCCTACCTCCTAGGGGTGTCGTGGAGACCAAAGGGATTAATGCATGTAAATGCCTTTAAAACAGCCCTTGGCAGGCAGTACATCTGAATAAGTGTTTGCTTTAGTTTTATAATTTTCACTTAATCCTCCAAACCCATAACAGTGGGCATTAGTATTTTATACTTGAGGAAACCACGGTGTATGGAGGTAGAGTAACTATCAAACCACATGCGGCTGACTGATGGTAGAGCAGAGATTCAAACCTAGGCCTGTCTGAGAGTCCCTCTCCATTGTATCATGTGGCCAGCTAGTCCTAGAAAACATGTTGCCCCCAGTAAGCACAGGGGAAGATGCTCAAGGAGAGACTTTGTAAATATTTTGTCACTCTCAACACAGATTAATCCGTATTATTTTGCTTTGCTTAGGATAACATTGCCTTCTCCCTAAAAAACTACCCAGAGGATTCTCTGTCTAACTTTATTATACAGGTCAAGGTTAACTCAACTAAATGCTGCTTTATTGCTGTGCATCAGTTCGTAGCAGAATGATACGTTTTAGATGTTCGGTTTTTCGTTAGTGCTATCAAACAAATTTCTTTATTAATGGGAGAACCTGATATCAGCAAAGTGGATATTTGGCTGTTAAATTTATTTTGAGATGCATAACGCAAAAATATGGCCAATGTTGAAGATAGATTCTCGGTGCCGATGTTTTATAGATTTCAGTAGGCTGTCTTTTACGACTGATGTTCAGTCGGGGAGTTTTATTCAATCACTTGTCAAGTCAAATATCCTGTGAAAAGCAAAGTGCTCTGTAGACCCAAAAATGCTCCATTAATGCAAGGTGTAATTATTCAGTCACCTTCTTACCTCTGTTGCTGCAGCCTGGGAAAGTCACTCACTCTTGCCATTTTGTTGTGGAAGACTAGGTACACAGTAAGTCATCACCGAAGGAATCTCTTTCTCACTCTGTTGCTCTGTATGCTTCAGGCCTGGGAAATAATTTGTAGAATTCTCCAATTCCATATAACGAGATCATGGTAGGTTTAAAGTTTTGAATTGAACTTGTGGCATCTAGATAATTGGCTTGGCCAAAATGTCAACCCTAGGGCTCCTGGGTGGCTCAGTGGGTTAAAGCCTCTGCCTTCGGCTCAGGTCATGATCCCGGGGTCCTGGGATCGAGCCCCACATCGGGCTCTCTGCTCCGTGGGGAGCCTGCTTCCCTTATTCTCTCTCTGCCTGCCTCTCTGCCTACATGTGATCTCTGTCAAATAAATAAATAAAATCTTAAAAACAAAACAAAACAAAATGTCAACCCTATGTAAACAAACAGAAAACAAAAAAGAAAAAAAAAAGAAACATGAAAGGAAAGGTAAAGTTGACTCAGCCCAGTTAGTCATGTGACAAGAAATCAGTTTTGATGAGATGTGGTCATAGCAGTGTCAGAAGACGAACCGTCTGTTATAGACCATACCACACACCGTAACCGTCAAATGAGGAGGGAACGGCCATTAAATAATGTGTGATTTGGTTGAAACTGGACAGTGCAGCTGAGGAAGACACAGATGACATTACAGACTTTGTTTCAGGAGTTACTGAGAGCAGAAATAATGAAATATAGAAGCAGATTCCTTATAGACTGTCTATATTACATGTAAAGATGCAGATCTGTATACTGCTTAGAAATTTGGACACAAATAGTATTGGGACACCCCCCCCCCCACGGAGCCTGTAAGGAGAAGGAGCACACTGTAGGATGTCAGGGGCACCCAGGGACCTTCAACTCTGCAATTATGTTTTCTCTCTAAGTTGGGTGATGTGTACCTATTTATTCATTACATTATTTATATTTTATAATATCATTGATATTTTAAAAGTATTTTGAAAAACACTATATAGCTTTCTCTATAATTTTTTTTTCCACAGAGGTCCCACTAGAAGGTTTTCCATCAAGAAATGATTATTATAGGGGCGCCTGAGTGGCTCAGTGGGTTGGGCTGCTGCCTTCGGCTCAGGTCATGATCTCAGGGTCCTGGGATCGAGTCCCACGTCGGGCTCTCTGCTCAGCAGGGAGCCTGCTTCCTCCTCTCTCTCTGCCTGCCTCTCTGTCTACTGTGATCTTTCTCTGTCAAATAAATTTTTAAAAAATCTTTAAAAAAAGAAATGATTATTATAATTCATTCTTTTTCCTTTATTGTCCTTAGCATATAACCAGTTCTCATACATCCTACGTTCAGATCGCTGATGATGGGGCCCCTAAAATAGATTTTTTAAAAGCTTACAGTTGATTCTATTGTTGCCCAGATTTAGGAACTGCTGTTTTATGTATTTCTATAAACAAATTTTGATTCTGGGTCAAAGTGACCTAGGTATGATTCTTGCTGCCATATCCATCCTAAGTTACTCCGTCCCTTTCAGGAGCTCCTCTTTGCCTTTTACACTAAAGCCATTAGTAAAATAATTAAGATCCAAAAGCAGTTGGAATCATAAGGATTTGATGACTGAGCCTGGGTCAGATGGAAAACACCTTAATGAATAATAGACGTGGCAACCTACAGAGCTACAGACTTGAAAAAATTAGAATAATGACCTTCCTAATGACATTTAAGTGAGAAATATGGGCTTCTGGAGGATCTGTAATAGCCCTTGGGCAAACACAGCGAGCAACTCTGCCCCCTCCCTAGTGTGAATTATGTTAGGGCTGGGAAAGGATAATGTTGAAATTTTAACTTCACGTGCAGCCTCATAGCAGAGTCCCTCTGTGGAGAAGCCGCTCATCTGCCAAGATTAGGAAAATAGAGGCAGACATCGAAGCCTCCTGAGTCCCACGAATCCTGAACCTCAGGGGGAGAGGGCAAAATGCATGGCTTGAAATGCTTCTGGGCTCATTCGACATAATATTTTGAGGTCCTGGAATGAAAACTCCTATTTCTTTTTTTTTTTTTTAAAGCTAGTCTGTGAAACAGAGAAAGGTCGCCCTCTTTTTTTTAGATTTTATTTATTTCACAGATAGAGATCACAAGTGGGCAGAGAGGGAGGCAGAGAGAGAGGGGGCCCAGGCTCCCCGCTGAGCAGAGGGCCCGATGTGGGGCTCGATCCCAGGACCCTGAGATCATGACCCAAGCCGAAGGCAGAGGCCTTAACCCACTGAGCAACCCAGGCGCCCCAAAACTCCTATTTCTTCCTCCTGTTCTAAAATAAGCTTTTCTTGTTCCTGATATTACATGAAAAATCAACACAAAGTTGTTTAGGTTGTTGATCTTGCCTACAGTGGTTTATAAGAGTAAACAGCGTTGAGTGAACAAAGAGAACTCACCAAACACTCTTTTACTTCGTGGTGAAATCCATTTATCCTAAGGTTCACATTCAAATATCCCACCGTAGCATCCACGTATCTGGACCTGTTTCCTGAAAATATGTTTTCTTATCAGGCTTTGTGTGCTGGGGCCCTGGCAAACAACCCAGCTGGGCCTTTTATTTGTGTTTCCATTCATCCATTGGTTTTAAATGGTATAAATTCCCAGATGTAATCAGGTTCTACAGTATAATTTTGATAAAACTGTTCAGCCATGTAAAGAGTAAATATGATTCCAAGCTCAGTTCTGCCATCAGATGACCAGAGATGAGAGTCACTCTCAAGGAAGAAACTCAGAGCCTGGGATAACTCGGAGAATCCCAGAAGGCAAAATGACATTGGAAGGCATGTGGTATCCTCACCTGTGTAGACGATCACCCTCCATAGCCTCTAAATTGCTCTGTCCTTTTCTTTATCTGGGAACCCAGGCCACTTCTAGATTTGAACCGCTCTGATCTGTCGTTGATAATGAGAATTTACTCACCATTGAAGTATCCTGTCCCTATCTCACAGAAAAAGAGCATCCTGTCTGCTCATGTTTTATTATCTAGCATTTAGTCTTTATTATTTTAATTTATTCTTGCAGGGCCTACTATGTACCAGGTATTGTCGCAGGATCTGGCAGACCTAGAAGAGTGAGACGTAGTCCCTGTCTTTAAGGGCAGTCATTGAAATAAGTGCTTTCTCAGAGAAAGACTGAGGGTTTGCGGAAGTTCTGTTGTGCCTATGAATTCCTCTCCCAGGAAGTGTTTAGTGATCACCTGCTAGGCATCTGGTGCTCCTAGGCATTGGGGTACAGTGGAAGAACAAGCATCTAAGGAGTAACTCTCAACCTATTGTCTGTCTTCCTCTGTGCCCAAAAGGACATAGAAAATAATTTTGAGCTCTGAGTGGTATTAACAAGGCAATAACAGGGAGCTGCGAAAGGAAAAACACAGAGGGAGGAAAGATGGTGGAGTGACTGCTCTAGATAGGGAGTGACTGCTGGGGAGGTCAGCTGAGACCTGAGGAATGGTAAGGATCCATCCCAATGGACAGCTGGGGAGGAAGAGCATTCTGGGCAGAGGAAATAGCAGCAATGAGCTTTCCAAGTTCTGGGAGATGATGGATGGCCCCGGTAGCAGGAATTTGGGGTATAGAGAGGTGAGCAGGAGTCATACCAGGCCTTGTACACCTGGTAAGTAGTTTTAACTCGATTTTAAATATATTCGGTATTTACATTTTATTCCAAGGGTGGAGGGTATTTCTCCTGGGGCAGATGTGATGGGTCACCTTAATTAATTTGGTTTTTCAGTTTCTAAGCTCATTTTTTTCCAGAACTTGGAATAACTTTGTCTCCTATCTATTTTGAGCATTCTGGTTGTCTCTCTGGGATGCTTTCTCTATTCCTTCATTATTTAGCAGCCAAGACATTAGGGTGTGTTTGAATCCATCTCTAAATCTAGGTGTGAACTCTGCTTGGTCTAATTCAGGAATTGGCACACTTTTTCATACAAGTCCAGATATGAAGCATTTTAGGCTTTCAGGGCCAGAGGTCACAATTTTACACCTGCCTCTGTAGCCTGAAAACAGCCACAGAAAACATGTAAATGGATTTGCACCAATAAATGTGGCTGTATTCCAATAAAACTTTATTTATAAACCAGGCCGTGGACTGGATTTGGCCCACAGGCTGTCTTTTACTCAGCCCTGGCCTAAGCCATTTCTCTCTGCCACAGTTAGGACTTCAGTTAACTCTCACCTAAGCCATTTAGAGGGTAGGATTCCATTTGCTTCAGGGATGGTTCTTCCCAGCATCGCAGAGAACTTATATCCACTGTTTGTGGGAAGGGACATGAATAAGGAAGCAGGAACCCTGACACCTGCTGACAGCTACCTTATGATTCCTGGGGACTCTTGCTTTAGGACAAAGCAAATGCTGGACTGGAATGGCAGAGCTAGAAGGTAGACCCTTGGTGACATTATCAAGTGGCTGAATTAACCCATCCCAAAGCCTGCACCACCTCTAGACTTTTTGGGTAGGTGATCCATTCAAGCCCCTCTTGTTAAAGCCAAGAGAATTGCATTTTCTGCCACTTCCAGTGGAAAGCATCCTCAACTCCATCATCTGCTCTAAAATATTCAGTTATCGTTACTCCTTAATATGCTTAACTGGCAGTTTGCGTAAAGCGCAGCTGCATATCTGCGATACTCATCACACGCCAATGGGAATCTTTGAGTGAAAGTTGGAGAATCAATGGCCCTAGAAAAGCTTAACTTCCAATAGGCTCCCTTTGGTGCATGACCACAAGGTAATTCCATTAACTTTAATGATGGTCGTGCTGTACAAAATGGGCCCTGTTAGTCTATTCTTCCCCTTGTCTTTAACATTAAATCTTATCCTGCAGCTAATTCTTCAGGGTAAGATATGTGCACCAATGCCATTCATTTCTTGGCCTTTATTAATATATGCAAGACTCTCTCAGGGAAGGAGTTGAGTACATTAAAAATGAATCCACTGACCCATTTGTCGACTGTGAGAAAACCCCAGAGTTGGGGACATCAATGGATTATTATTGATTGTTGTAAGATCCAATAAAATCATAAATATGCCTCAAACAATTACTGTGGCCACATTAGCAAATTATCAAATCTATAACTTGCTCTGGAGCTTGGCCTCAGAGATTTAAATAGAATGCCAGAGGGAGAAAAGTTGTATTTTAGGAATGTGACAACCAGGGCGAGGATAGAGAAATTTATGATTTAATTTGCCAGGCAATCTAATTGAGAATAACTGTTGGATTTCTAAAAAGTGAACTTTGATTATGTTTAGCCATCAGAAATAAACTGGAAATATGGGTCGGTTTATAGTTTTCTGAGAGTCTGTCAGGAGGGGGACAGGAAAGTGTTCATTGCAAGGAATGACTTTCCTGGGTGACCTTCCACCCTGCCTCCTGTGTTCTTATTTCCTGTGTGCAAATAATTGGGTTATACCTGAGACTAGCTGACTCTTTCCAGAGACGTGCTTTTTACTTTTCTTCACTGAGTGTCAATTTTCCCCCATTTAGAAATAAATCAATTCAGAATGAAATTACCCAGAGCATTCATTTTTTACCATCTAGTAAATGAGCCTCTCTAAAGAACAAGAGGTTCTCCCTTTTCCAGTTCAGGCTTAATAGCATCCTCCTCTTGCCCAGAAGTAGTGCAGAACTGTTGTCCCTGGCTTCTCCAGTCTTTTCATCTTTGGTGGACTGCTAGGCAGTATTTGCTTTGTAACATGTACACTGGCATGTTCATAGATCCCTTTGCATATTTTCTGAAGATCTAACGTGCAGTCGGACTGCCGGGTTTAAATTTCTAACCCGTAGCAAGTTGGGACTGAGCTGCCTGTGGCCTCATCTCATCCATTAGCCATTATCATCATTCATCTGCAGCCCTGGCCTCAGCCGCACTCTGATGACAAGCACACCGGTGGCTAGGTTTTCAGGAATGGATGGGCTCATCTTTCAGCTCACTTCAGGAAAATAGAAAAGCAATTTGCACAAAGATAAAGGAGATTTCATAGTGATCGGGGTAGAACTGGCTAACGGATTTCTACAGGCAGTCAGCGAAAGCTTGAAAACCCAGCTGAGAAATCATAAATTACTGCTAACTGTCCTAATTATCCCTTGACACTCTGTGTTGAAACCTGACTAAATTTTGCTGAAACTTACAAATAGGAAAGAAATTTTAGGGTTTAATAAATTATCCATAATAGAAATGCTGAGAGAGAGAGAGAGGGAGAGAGAGAGAGAGGGAGGGAGGGAGAGAGATGGCTAGAGCAGAGAGCTCATATTGCTTACCCAACAGTTTCCTGAGCCTTAGCAAGAGATAGGGGTAAGGTGGGGGGGGGGGGATGTGTTAGATAAATTGTAATGTTAATTACAAACCCAATTGATGATATTCAGCAGGCTCATCAGGTTAAGGAAGACTATGAGTCAACTCCCAAGGTCATTACAGGAAGGAATAGCCATGGTAAACGTGTAATTTGTGTTAAGTTGACTTGTGAACATCATGTTCTTCACTGCAAACGACATCATCAACGTACTAGTTTTAAAGGGTCATACACTGACGAGACGTACTTGTCTCTTTGTATTTTAATACAATCATCTTTTACTCATTCATCTTTCATGTTGCATAGTTTCAGCTTTACCTTCATCCCTTGTATAAATCACACAAGAGTCTTCTAGAGATGTCTAGCTTACTTGTTCCCAGCTATCTTATTCTACTTATAGATAACTCCAATTAGAAAAGTGTGTTGTTCCTTTCCCATTTTCTTCTCTTCCTCCTCCTCTTCCTCTTCTCTTCCTGTGAACCAGCAGTCACAAGACTGGAATCTTGGCTCTTTTGTTTTTTCTCTCTGGAGTCTGGGCACTCTGGTCTAATCCTGTGTTTCCTCTTCTGCCTAGAAACCTTATAGGAATTGGAAGAAATGTGCTCTTGTCCTTCTAAGGACTCACTGGTGCCTTTAACTATGTATATGACATGGCTTTTCCTCCTTTGCCAAGCTTGTCCCTACATCTAGGTGTCCTCTGAGGATTCTTCTATTTTAAACATGTTGCCAAGAATCACATGGGGGCATCCAGATGGCATAGGAAGTGTCTAACTGCAGTCTTTGGTACATAGTAGGCTTTCAGTCAGTGTTTGTTGAACATGAGGATGGTACAGAGCCTCGGGGCTGGGTGTTCATGCTGCAGAAGAAGACTGTAGAAAACTAGATGGTTAGAAAAGCATTGTTGACAGTTACAGGCATTGCTGTATGGTGGGGATTTGTTGGCTACTTCTCATATTTTGAAGACCACTGACCACTGGTCAATGATACGGGATCCTATGATGTCACTACCTGCAAGCCCAGCTGGGCAATAAATTGATAGAGCTGCTCTTTGATCTCACTGTGGACAAATGCTAGCAACGGAATGAATTCTGAGCTAATATTCTTAATTAAGTGGTGATCTGTGGCGGCTCTTTCCACACCAAGGGTGTTTTCAGAGACTGACTGTTCTCATGTCTAATACCCACCAAGCTTTCACGCTAATTATTTTCCCTCGAGCAGGCATACAAAAGTCACCTAGAACCCTTTGACTCTTGGGGGGTGACAATTAGAAGCATAATTTAATGAAAAGCGGCTAACTCATTAAATTCTGGGGGTTGGAAGGATCATAGACTCTTTGAAGTTGGAAAGCTATGAACTTTTTCTGTGGAAAAAACTCAGATATATGCACAAAATGTTCCATCTCATATCAGGGGTCTCCTGGGCCCCTATCACCTGACCGTAGGTGCTCTACTAGCCTTACCTGAATTGCTGTCTTCCACCTACAATCAGGGGCAGGTAGAATTACTAATGTAAGTGAATGGGATACATCTTGAGGCAGGTTGCAAAAAACCCTGTTCTCCCTATTTGGGAGATTTACCTTGGAACTTGTGTCTCTCACTCACTCTCACTTGTTTGCTCTGTGGATTCAAAGTCTGGCTCCATTGACTCTTAGTTCTGTGGCTTTAGGCCAGTGGCATAACTCTTGTTGCCTTTGTTTCCTTGTCCATGACATTGGAAGGAGATGACTCCCCCTTGCACAGGATTTTGTGAATATTACAAAAAGCTACGAATGGGAAACTCTCCCCACAGTGCTTGGCACACTGTATTTTTATTTACCAGTGATTTATTGAAACTCGAGTGCTCGCCATCCTCTCTTCTAGCTTTGGTGATGACAACAGACATGGGGAGATGCAGTCCCTACCCTCCAAGAGAGCATCCTCTCGGGTCCTCATCTCCATCACCCCTGTGTCAGGCGAGGCTCATGAGAACTTAAAGAGAAACCCCTGGAGAGGAGCTAAAGTGAATTCTAATTGGTTTCCAGCCCTTCCTGTCATCCTGTTAACGGGTCCAGAATTCTTACTAATGGAAGCACACTGGTTTCCAAGCAGTGTGATCAAGGGGGGCAAATGGCACTGAATGTGCAGAGCTAGATTTTGCAAGCAGTGGAATCTACCCAGTGTCCCTGAGAGGGTGGGGGAGCGTGTGTATCACATCCAGACACAAATACTGTCTTCCAAGCATGTGCCCCTGAGACGGGTGTTTGCTCGTTTTAGAAACAGAATGTTACTAATCCGGAGTATCAACGAATTATTTAAAAAATGGACAGTAGCATGATTGAGAAAGCATTTCCCCCATAGCCCAGCCAAGAGAGAACCTTATTCTGGTGTTAAATTTGCATTACGGAAAGTGGGGTTTCCTTCACCTCTGAGGACCAGGTGTGACCTTAAACCACCTTGAAGTTCGCATGAACTCATTTTGGTCAGCTGTGAAATTTTACTTCCCTCTTAAAAGACTCATTTTGACTTGAAGATAGAGTTAGGAAACATAAGAAGTTGAGATTGGAGAATTAAAAGGCTTAGACTTCAAAGAGTTAAGTCTCAAGTTCCATTTAAGAGCATAAAATTAGAAGTTTACTTGGAACTGAGATTGAAGGTAAGTTTTAAATGTAATGAGGTTTTCTTCTCTTTTTATTATTATTTTTTAAGCCCACCACAAGATTTCCTTTGTAGCTTCCTGTTGGCAGCCGCTGAATCTGGGTATCCAGGATGTGACTGTCAGAAGGAGGAACAGAGCTGAGGACACACTCCAGCCTCCACAGGGTGGGAAGTTTCTCCAGCAAAGTCAGGGATGGATGGCGACACTGCTTCCTTGGGAGAGGGGTCCTGCAGCCCTCCTGTCCCACCTGTCACAGTCCCGCTGCCACCTCCACAGACTGACCCCAGAGAACATTCGTTATGCAAACACTCTGCCATCTGCCATGCTGTGGAGGCTTCCAGACAAGAACAGAAACAGGTGTGGTGTCAAAGTAACTTAGTGAGGAAACAAGCTGAAGGGAGAACTCAGAAATAGCCTGTCGCGTTGTGAACTTTTCCTCACCCTTGGCCCCAGCACCCTGGCCTGCAGCACCAGACCTCACCAGTGGCTGGCTCTTTGTGAGGCTTGTGAGGTCAGTTTGGCCTACAGCCAGGTCCCGGGCGGTGTCAGGGTAGGAGTGGGAGTGCCCTCCTTAACCTGATCTCTCAGAGGCAGGGCCTTGCTGGAGCTCTGAGAAGAATTTGTTCCTCTGGCAGAGAAGGCAGAGGATTTTTTCCCCCTTTAGAACTCTAGGGAAGAATGAATTCTCAGGTCGAAATGCTGTCTGTGGAACTTCTCTTGTGATGATGTGCCAAGGCCATTCTAGTTGAATTTTCTTTTTTTTTTTTTGGATGGTGGATTGTCAGTATTCCTGAGAGAGGTGTGTGTGCTTTCATTAAAGGAATTGATGGTTACCTCATCTTTCAATAATTATCATGAACATCTATTTATATTAATAGTAATACTTTGCATTTTTAAAATTAATTGACAGTTCTAAAGTGCTTCACATCACATGCTTTAAATGATTTGTACTGGGCAAAATAGCACAGGGGATAAGGCTTTGGAACCAAAATGCCAGGGTTCAAATCTTGCCCTTATTATTATTTTTATCAGGTATGTGACTTTGGGCAAGTTGTTTAACACCTTTGATGTTCAGTTACTTCATCTGTAAAAGGCAGACGATGATTGTGCCTGACTTCGTAGAATTGTTGGGAGGATCATAAGAGTTCAGGAAAGTATAGGACTTTTATCACAGTGCTTAGCATATGGGGCACCTCAGTGAATGTTAGCCATTATCACTGAACTATGAACATCATCAGTGCTCTTGTTCCTGTGGTCCCAGCATCCTATGAGGTAGGTATGCTGCCAGGAATTTTATCTTAATTTAAAAGATGAGATGACTGAGGGGGAAAAGTGACTTGCTCAGGAGCTAGAATCCAGTCAGAGGCAAAGCTAAACAGAAGCTCAGAACCACAACACCTCATTTACAGGGAAAATGTTGGTAGAGTCCGCCCGATGCGCTCATATGGCCTGGTTTCTGCAGCCGCAGCCTCATCAGAATGTGGCTAACAAGCTCAACTCCCAGCAACAGCTTTTAAAGCAAAACATTCCATTGTCTGGGGCAGAGGAGGGTGGAATCTGGAACTTTATTCTGACACAGAGTTTTCTAAACCTGGAAAGCAGAGGCCCTTTGCAAACTGTTTGAGGTGTCATAAGTTCCCCCATTCTCAGGCCGAATATGACATCTCCTTTAAATTAAAAATGCTTCCATGCTCACACTGATATTATTTTAGAATTTTTCATGCTTTTAAAATACACTCCATGTATAACCAATTTTATCTCTTTTAAAAAGTGATCAGTTACCAGCCTTGAAGAACGTGTGAGGAACAGTAACAAACACACACTATGGGTCACTGGCTTTGTAGAATGTAGTTCTGAGCTCCAGACTTAGAAGCTCTATGAGCCTTGGTACCTCTCTTCCAGAGATAGGCAATTCTGGAGAAAGGACAGGAAATGTATATAAAGAACCAACAACAGGGCAGCATGTGGTAAGGACCAAGCAATGAGTTTAAGGTGAAAAGTAAACACCGTGGATTCAGAGGGTAGAGAAAGTGTCTTGGGTCGAAGAGAACTTTCTCAGTGAAGCCGTTCTACAAGAAGGGTAGACAACAAACTGTGGGAAATAGTAGAGGCAGGAGCCATTAGTAGGATTAACTATGTTTGTCCTTTTCGGTTTTTAGCAAGTTATTATTTTGTAACACTTGGACTTCTTGTGGGTAGAATCAGTGTACCCAGTCTTTGAAGAAAAATACTACTGGCTGAATAAAGTTGGTAACTCTGTGGCAGATTGATCATCCTTGCATTTAGAAATATTTTCTGTCCTGTTGACATATTTGGAGCCTAGGTCCTTATTGTTGATATTCTGGCAAAGTTGTGCTGGTGATTTTCAAGTCCTTTCTGTTCTGTGAGTAAGCGGCAGGTCAGTGTCTGTTGCACAGAGAACCTCTCTTTCTGGTGCCTTACTCGTGGCACTGCACACAAAACAATATGAAACCCTTTGGAAGACGAGAAAATAGGCACAGGGCAGCATACCCTATGTAAAATCTCTAGTAAGTGTGTGGTAAAACTCAGGTGCTTTGAGTTCAAGGATGGGATATTAGTTTTTGCCGCATGTGTTTGCTGATTGGCTGCTTGATCCAGTCCCTGGCAATTATTTTCAGTTTCCTGAAAATCTTGATTGGTGTTGGTGCACATTTATAAAGAAGCACTAGTAGAGAAATGATTTTGTTTTAGGGGAAGCGGTGTCAATTGATCCATTTGAAATATCCTACAAATTGATTTTAGCATTAGTATTTGTTTAAATTAAAATTGGCATTTGTATTTTCCTTGGGAAACTTAATTATGCAAATAATTCCTAAATGTACAACAAGAAGAAAACAGAGTATAAGTCACCCACAGCAGATATATGTCTTGTATTTCTGGGGTGTTGATGGCAGGCTAGTTCTCATTGCTTAGCTTCAAAGTAACTATGTGCAGAAATAAATAATCGTATACTGAGTTCTGGAGGGGGGAAACAGGAAAAAAGGAGTGAACTCTGGGCTTCAAGCTCTGTATTCTTTACTTATATATATACATATATATTTACATATTTATTATATATTATTTATTATATAATAAATATATATAAAATTATATATAAATTTATATTTATATATGTATTTAACATAAATATATATATTTAACATATAATGTATTACTTGCTTCAGGGGTACAGGTCTGTGAATCATCAGTCTTACACAATTCACAGCACTCACCATAGCATATACTTTCCTCAGTGTCCATAACCCAGCCACCCTATCCCTCCCTCCCACCCCCGAGCAACCCTCAGTTTGTTTCCTGAGATTAAGAGTCTCTTATAGTTTGTCAGCCTCCCTGGTCCCATCTTGTTTCATTTTTCTCCCTTCCATTCCCCTCGTGACTCCCCACCCTGCCTCTCAAATTCCTCATATCAGAGAGATCATATGATAATTGTCTTTTTCTGATTGACTTATTCCACTTAACGTAATATCCTCTAGTTCCATTCACATCATGGCAAATGGCAAGATTTCCTGTTTGTTTGTTTTTTTGGATTGTTGCATACTATTCTGTTGGATATATATATACACATCTTCTTTATCCATTCATCTTTTGATGGATATCTTGGTTCTTTCCATAGTTTGGCTATTGTGGGCATTGCTGCTATAAATATTTGGGTGCAAGTGCCTCTTCGGATCACTACATTTGTATCTTTGAGGTAAATACCCAGTAGCGTGATTGCTGGGTCATAGGGTAGCTCTATTTCCAACTTATTGATGAACCTCCATACTGTTTACCGGAGTGGCTGCTACCACCTTGCATTCCCACCAACAGTGTAGGAGGGTGCCCCTTTCTCCACATCCTCACCAACATCTGTCATTTCCTCACTTGTTATATTATAGCCATTCTGACTGGTGTGAGGTGGTATCTCCCTGTGGTTTTGATTTCTATTTCTTTGATGCCGAGTGATGTGGAGCACGTTTTCATGTGTCTGTTGGCCATCTGGATGTCTTCTTTGCAGAAATGTCTGTTCATGTCTTCTGCCCATTTCTTGATTGGATTCTTTGTTCTTTGGGTGTTGAGTTTGCTAAGTTCTATATAGATTTTGGATACTAGCCCTTTATCTGATATGTCATTTGCAAATATCTTCTCCTATTCCCTAGATTGTCTTTTGGTTTTGTTGACTGATTCCTTTGCTGTGCAAAAGCTTTTGATCTTGATGAAGTCCCAATAGTTCATTTTTTCCCTTGCTTCCCTTGCCTTTGGTGATGTTTCTAAGAAGAAGTTGCTGTCCCTGAGGTTGTAGAGGTTGCTACCTATGTTCTCCTCAAGGATTTTGGATTCCTCTCTCACATTGAGGTCTTTCATCCATTTTAAGTCAATTTTGTGTGTGTTGTAAGGAAATGGTCCAGTTTTATTTTTCTGCATGTGGCTGTCCAATTTTCCCAACACCATTTGTTGAAGAGACTGTCTTTTTTCCATTGGACATTCTTTCCTGCTTTGTCAAATATTAGTTGATCATAGAGTTGAGGGCTCTCTGTTCTGTTCCATTGATCTATGTGTCTGTTTTTGTGCCCGTATCATACTGTCTTGATGATTAGAGCTTTGGAATAGAACTTGAAGTCTAGAATTGTGATGCCACCAACTTTGGCTTTCTTTTTCAACATTCCTCTGGCTATTTGGGGTCTTTTCTGGTTCCATATAAATTTTAGGATTATTCTTCCATTTCTTTGAAAAAAATTGATGATATTTTGATAGGGATGGCACTAAATGTGTAGATTGCTCTAGTTAGCATAGACATTTTCACAATATTTGTTCTTCTAATCCATGAGCATGGAATGTTTTTCCATTTCTTTGTGTCTTCCTCAATTTCTTTCGTGAGTACTCTATAGTTTTTCTGAGTACAGATTATTTGCCTCATTGGTTAAGTTTATTCCTAGGTATCTTATGGTTTTGGGTGCAATTATAAATGGGATCAACTCCTTAATTTCTCTTTCTTCTGTCTTGTTGTTGGCTTATAGAAATGCAACTGATTTCTGTGCATTGATTTTTTATCCTGACACTTTACTGAATTCCTGTATGAGTTCTAGCAGTTTTGGGGTAGAGTCTTTTGGGTTTTCCACATAAAGTATCATATCATCTACAAAGAGTGAGTGTTTGTCTTCTTCTTTGCCAATTCAGAAGCCTTTTATTTCTTTTTGTGGCCTGATTGCTGAGGCTACGACTTCTAGTGCTATGGTGAATAGCAATGGTGATAGTGGACATTCCTGACATGTTCCTGACCATAGCCAAAAACTTTCAATTTTCCTCATTGAGCATGATATTCACTGTGGTCTTTTCATAGGTGGCTTTTAGGATATTGAGGTATGTACCCTCTATCCCTACACTTTGAAGAGTTTTTTTTTTTTAATTTATTTATTTGTCAGAGAGGGAGAGAGAGAGTACGAGCACAGGCAGACAGAGTGGCAGGCAGAGGCAGAGGCAGAGGGAGAAGCAGGCTCCCTGACAAGCAAGGAGCCCGATGTGGGACTCAATCCCAGGACGCTGGGATCATGACCTGAGCCGAAGGCAGCCACTTAACCAACTGAGCCACCCAGGCATCCCCACTTTGAAGAGTTTTGATCAAGAAAGGATGCTGAACTTTTTCAAATTCTTTTTTAGCATCTATTGAGAGTTTCATATGGTTCTTATTCTTTCTTTTATTAATGTAGTATATCACATTGATTGATCTGTGGCTGTTGAACCAACCTTGCAGCCCTGGCATAAATCTCACTTGGTTGTGGTGAATAATCCTTGTAATATACTGTTGGATCCTATCGGCTAGCATTTTGATAAGAAATTTTGCATCTGTGTTCATCAAGGATATTGGTCTGTAATTCTGCTTTTAATGGGGTCTTTGCCTGGTTTTGGGATCAAGGTAATGCTGTCCTCATAAAATGAGTTTGGAAGTTTTCCTTCCATTGCTATTTCTTGGCACAGTTCAGGAGAATAGGTATTAATTCTTTTTTAAATGTTTTGTAGAATTCCCCTAGGAAGCTGTCTGGCCCTGGGCTTTTGTGTGTTGGGAGATTTTTGATGACTGCTTCAATCTCCTCACTGTTTATGGGTCTCTTCAGGTTTTCTATTTCTTCCTGGCTCAGTTTTGGTAGTTTATATGTCTCTGGGAATGCATCCATTTCTTCCAGATTGTCAAATTTCCTCATGTATAGTTGCTCATAATATGTTCCTATAACTGTTTTTATTTCTTTGGTGTTGGTTGTGATCTCTCCTCTTTCATTCATGATTGTATTAACTTGGGCCCTTTCTCTTTTTTTTCTTTTTGGTAAGTCTGGCCAGGGGTTTATCAATCTTATTCTTTCAAAGAACCAGCTCCTAGTTTTGTTGAGTTTTCTACTGTTCTTTTTGTTTCTATTTCATTGATTTCTGCTCTGATCCTTATGATTTCTCTTCTCCTGCTGGGTCTAGGCTTTCTTTGCTGTTCTTTCTCCATCAAAGGTGTAGGGTTAGGTTGTATACTTTAGACCTTTCTTGTTTCTTGAAAAAGACTTGTATCACTATATATTTTCCTCTCAGGACCACTTTTGCTGTGTCCCAAAGATTTTGGACAGTTGTGTTTTCATTTTCATTTGTTTCCATGTATTTTTTTCAATTCATTTTTAATCTCCTGGTTGACCCATTCATTCTTTAGTAGGATACTCTTTAGCCTCCATGTCTTTGAGTTCTTTCTAGCTTTCCTCTTGTGATTGAGTTCTAGCATCAGAGCATTGTGGTCTGAAAATATGCAGGGAATGATCCCAATCTTTTGGTACCAGTTGAGACCTGATTTATGACCCAGGATGTGATCTATTCTGGAGAATGTTCCATGTGCACTACAGAAGAATGTGTATTCTGGTTGCTTTGGGATGGAATGCTCTGAATATATCTGTGATGTCCTTCTTACCCACTGTGTCATTTAAAGCCTTTATTTCCTTGCTAATCTTTTGCTTAGATGATCTGTCCATTTCAGTGAGGGAGATGTTAAAGTCCCCTACTATTATTGTATTATTGTCAATGTGTTTTTTTATTTTGTTATTAATTGGTTGATATAAATTGGTTGATATATAATTGATATCTATATCTATCTATCTATCTATCTATATATATAGATATATATAGGTTGATATATAATTGGTTGATATTAATTGGTTGATAACATGCTCCCATGTTAGGGGCATAGATATTTAAAATTGTTAGTTCTTCTTGTTGGACAGAGCCGTTCAGTATGATATAGTGTCCTTTCTCATTTCTTATTATAGTCTTTGGCTTAAAATCTAATTGATCTGATATAAAGATTGTCACCTCAGCTTTCTTTTGATGTCCATTAGTATTGCAAATGTTTTTCCACCCCTTCACTTTAAATCTGGAGGTGTCTTTGGATCCAAAATGAGTTTCTTGTAGACAGCATATCGATGGATCTTGTTTTCTTATCCATTCTGATACCCTCTGTCTTTTGCTTGGGGCTTTTAGTTCTTTTACATTCAGGGTAACTATTGGAAGATATGAACTGACTGCCATTGTATTGCCTGTAAGGTGACTGTTACTGTATATTGTCTCTGTTCCTTTCTGGCCTACTACTTTTAGGCTCTCTCTTTGCTTAGAGGACCCCTTTCAATATTTCCTTAGGGCTGGTTTGATGTTTACAAATTCTTTTAATTTTTGTTTGTCCTGGAAGCTTTTTATCTCTCCTTCTCTTTTCAGTGATAGCCTAGCTGGATATAGTATCCTTGGCTTCATATTTTTCACATTTAGTGTTCTCAATATGTTATGCCAGTCCTTTCTGGTCTGCCACGTCCCTTGAATAAGTCTACTGTCAATCTAATATTTCTACCATTGTATGTTACAGATCTCTTGTCCCTAGCTGCTTTCAGGATTTTCTCTTTGTCACTGAGACTTGTAAGTTTTACTATTAGATGATGGGTGTGGCTCTAGTTTTATTGATTGAGGTGGTTTCTCTGTGCCTCTTGGATTTTGATGTTTGTTCCCTTTGCCATATTAGGGAAATTCTCTACTATAATTTGCTCCAGTATATTTTCTGCCCCCCTCTCTCTTTCTTCTTCTTCTGGGATCCCAATTATTCTAATATTGTTTTGTCTTATGGTATCACTAATCTCTTAAATTCTCCCATCATGTTCCAGTAGTTTTTTGTCTCTCTTTTGCTCAGCTTCTTTATTCTCTGTCATTTGGTATTCTGTATCACTAATTCTTTCTTCTGCCTCATTTGTCCTAGCAGTAAGAGCCTCCATTTTTTATTGCACCTCATTAATAGCTTTTTAAATTTCAACTTGGTTAGATTTTAGTTCTTTTATTTCTCCAGAAAGGGATTTTATTTCTCCAGAAAGGATTCTCTTAATATATTCCATGATTTTTTGGTGCCCGTCTAGCACCTTGGTAATCATCATTCTAAACTCTAGTTCTGACATATTACTAATGTCTATATTGATTAAGTCCCTAGCCATTGGTACTCCCTCTTGTTTGTTTGTTTGTTTGAGGTGGGTTTTTCCACCTTGTCATTTTATCCAGATAAGAATAGATGAATGAGAAAACAAAGTACTGAAAAACAAAGTACTGAAATGATAATAACAGCCCCAGAAAAATATACAGTGATCAAAAGAAAAAAATATATATATATGTATTAGACTGGTGAATATAACAGAGCCACACACTTGGTTTTGTGTGTATTTTGGTCTGTTAGAAGAAATTGCCTCCCAAAATTTTAAAGAAAGAGAAACATATATATAGAAAAATAATGGTAAAAAGGATGAAGGGATCAAATATGACTGTAAAAATAAAAATTAAAAAAGGTTCTAAAAAAGAAATTGATAAGATAGGAAGTTGGTTAAAAGAAAAAGAGGAGGGATGCCTGGGTGGCTCAGTTGGTTAAGCGGCTGCCTTTGGCTCAGGTTATGATCCCAGTGTCCTGGGATCGAGTCCCACATCGGGCTCCTTGCTTGGCAGGGAGCCTGCTTCTCCCTCTGCCTCTGCCTGCCACGCTGTCTGCCTTTGCGCTCGCTCTCTCTCTCTCTCTCTCTGACAAATAAATAAATTTAAAAAAAAAAATTTAAAAATCTTATAAAAAGAAAAAGAGGAAGGAATGCGATCAGGCTGGAGACTAGAACAAAGCCATGTGCTAGATTTAGGGTATCTTTTGTTCTTTTAGAAGAAACTCTATCCCAAATTTTTAAGGAAAAAGAAACCTATATATATATACAAAAAATAAGGTTAAATACAATGAAGGGATAGAATATGACCTTAGCAATGAAAATTTTAAAAAGATTTTTTAAAAAGGTATTGATAAGATAAAATAGTTTAAAAAGGTTAAAATAGGAAAGAGGAAATATTTTTTAAAATTGAATAAGGAAAAAATTAAATTAAAAAACTTAATTTTGAAATACTAAGGAATCATGGGAGAAAAAGCCATGAATTCTATATGTTGCATTCCCCTAGCTCTGGAGTTCTGCAGTTCTCATTGATCTGGTGAACTTGGTCTTGCCTGGATGTTCTTGATTATCTTCTAGGGCGGGTCCTGTTGCAGTGATTCTCAAATATCTTTGCCTGAGGTAGAATTACACTGCCCTTGCCAGGGGCCACGCTAAGTAATCTGCTCGGTTTCGCTCTTGGCAGCTTTTGTTCCCTGAACACTCTCTGTAGCGCTTCGGAGGATGGGAATGAAAATGGCGGCCTCCCAATCTCTGGTCCCTATTACAGCCAAGAGCTCAGGGCCCCCTTCCTCATTGTGCCCTCAGAGAAAAGCAGTCAATCCCTCCCATCTCCTTGGTCTCCGGCCACACTCCATGCTCACCCGGACTGTGACCGAGTGTTTCTGTCTCTGGTGCATGGCCCTGTTCGGAGTCTACAAACCCAGCCGATTCCTGCCGTGTGCTCCCCTGGCAGTGCTCCTGGAGGAGGGAGGAAGGGGTCTCCCTGGGTCTGCCACTTGTATGGTCTCCACTCAAGAAACAGTGGCCCAGCTGTGCCTCAGATCATGGTTTAAGGTAACCCCGAGCTGAGAGCTCATTCCTCACCTCCATCCCTGTAGCTGACTTCCCTGCTCCAATACCTGGGAGTTCTGCCACACTCAGACACCCCTGGTCTTCTTGTGACCCTGTGGGTCCTGAGACCACACTGTCCCCACAAGGACTCCACTCCCCACTTAGCCTCTGGAGTGATGTCCCTCAGCGGAGCAGACTTCCAAAAGTTCTGATTTTTTGCTCCAATGCTCTACCACTTGCCAGGAGCCAGCTCTACCCCCACAGTATCTCTTTCCATATATCTCCTCAGATTTACTTCTCTGCACGTCCTACTTTCCAGAAAGTGGTCGATTTTCTGTTCCTAGAATTGCTGCTCTCTTCTCTTCTATCTCCTGTTTAGTTTGTAGGTGTTCAGAATGGTCTGATAACTATCTAGCTGAACTCCTGGGACCCAATGATATTTAGGTGCCCTATTCCTCTGCCATCTTGCTCCTCCTCCCTCCATGCTCTGTATTCTTATTCTATACTGGCTGTTCCTATGACTTGGTCAAATCTTCCATTTTTTTTTTTTTTTCCTCGGATCCCTTTTTCTTCCTTTCAGGTTTTTTGGGGTTTGTTTTGTTTTGTTGTTTCCCTTGCCCTCATCTCCTTTATCCTTCATATGTTAAAGCTACTTCCATTGCAAGTGACAGAAACTTAAACTGGATAAAGTAAATGGAGGATTTACTGAGTCATATAATTAAAGAGGCCATCCATGTTCTGACTTCAAGTATGGCTTGATCCAGAGACTCAATGACATAAGGATCCAGGGTCCCCCCTCCCCGCACCCCATATGTGTTTCTTTTCCCCTATGTTTCATGTAAAGCAAAGGACTGGCATTAATGTAGGTATCAAGATGGCAGTAATGGGTTAAGCATCTTGACTCACATATGTGCATTTCAAGATCAGCTCAGAGGTGGGCAGGTTTGGAGTCTATTCATAAAGATACTCAAGAGCCAAGACCTGCTTTCTGACTGTGATTCCAGAAGCATTCAGGACTCATTGAGGTAAGGAGGAAGAGACTGACTGAGAGGAAAAGAAAGGTACTTCCTAGAGAGCAGCAAGATAGCAGTCAGTTGGTTAAGGCTGACGGCTGGGATACTAATGTATCTTTCTGTTTGAGATTCTAAGAAGAGGCTTGGACAAGTGAATTTATAAGGAAGGGATAAATATGAGTTCATTGCAAGATCCCATTAATCCCATTAGCTAAAGGATTTTGGGAGAACCCCTTGGGATCTTGATTTCTATCAACATCATATATGTTCTAGGCCAATCAGGCCAAATGATACACAGCAAATACTGGGTGAAGAAACATCTTTCTACCTGAAGAAAGTCTCAGTCCTTTTCCCAAATGCCAAAATTTCTGTAAGAGTCTGTATAATAATGGGTTTTGCCCTGAAGGTTTAAATTCAAAAAAGTTGTGATTTTCTGCTTGCAAGATCACAGGATGCTATGAAATCTCACTCACCCATGTAGCATTTACTAACCACCTGCTAAGTAACAGCCACTGTCACACACAGCCCGCTCTTTTGTATGTATTGCTAAGGAGAACAGATGTGGTCCCTCACCTCACAGGGCTGATAGTCTGCCAGAGTCTGCCACCCTTCACATTTACCTAAAATAGTTCATCTTGATTCTTCAGGTTTGAACCCATGGGAGGATTATTTCTAGGAAAGACACCTGTAAAATGTTATCAATAGCCATAATCAGCCCTAAACCCCATTTCTCAACACTACTGTATGTCTAAATTTTTTTTATAAAAATTTATTTCCTGGAATTTTTTATTCTTGATTTATGGCAAAAGCTCTATAGTGACTATTTTAAAAATGACTTAATGAGGCAGTAGTTTTGCCGCTGTTCTAATATGCCAATAGATCACTTAAGTGTCATTTGTTAAACCACTTAGGTCAATAAAAATCCTTTCATTGTTTTTCCCCAAGTGGTCATTGAGCCACGTAACACCAGCCTTAGTCTTTTGCTCACACTGCTCTATCTGCTTTTGGCTGGCATGGGTTATTGGTAATTATTTCTTCACAGACTATTAGCCAAGAATTATCATGATACAGTAATGGTAAAGGTTCCCAAAGATCAAATGTCTAATCATGAAGCAAAGTGGAGGAGTAAGCAGTTCTTCAAAGTGGATTGAAATCTGGTGAGTGAGAACTGGCTCCCTCATACGCTCACATATAATTGTAAACACTGACTGCTTGCTTAATATGGAACAATATACTTTCTCTCAGTGTATTTTAAGATTTCACATGTATTCATTTAATAGCTGATGTACATGAACTAGCAACTGATGAAAATCCACGGGAAATAGAATTAGAAATCATTCTGACTGAAGCAAACAGGAGAGTTGGCACCACAAGTGTTCATGTTGTCCCCTTTCTCTCATCACACCGGCTAGCTCCCTGAGTGCGAACAGACAGAGATCTCATTTGGAAGAGTTTTATAATTTCTTTTCTGACTGTAAAGATAATGCTTGTTCATTGTAGATTTTTTGGAAAATACAGGAAAAATACAAAGCAGAAAATGGAAATCATCCATGGTTAAATGTTTCAGCTGACATCTTTTTTTTTTTTTAACAACCACAAAAAGAAGCCTTCATAAACTATGAGGGTTTCTTATTATTTCCTACTCATGGTTAGGGGAAAAAAAAAACCCAAAACAAACAAGGTTTGGTAAGGTTGTCTTCCCCATCCATTTTTCTGACCTTTCTTCTCTGTTGCAGTTGAGATATATCAGTTCTCTATCCAGGGAAATCCCTGTCAGAGAATAGAACCCCTCTGTTGTCTGTCTCTCTCTTGGTTTTTCTCTCTCTGATGTTTGTGGAGAGGAACATGTCATTTTGATATAATGATGTCTGGGAAATTGAGCACAATTTGTTAAAAATAAAGCCATGTGGGGAGGGTATGTGCTATGGTGAGTGCTGTGAAGTGTGTAAACCTGGCAATTCACAGACATGTACCCCTGGGGATAAAAATACATTATATGTTTATAAAAAAATAAAAAATTAAGAGTGCAAAAAAAATAAAATAAAGCCATGTGAAAATTGTGAGAGGGAAAAAGGGAAGGATGACAGGTGGGCAGCTCTGTGTTCCCTGAGACAGAGTCCCTGTGAAGACACCAAACCCAGTGCAGGTGAGCCTCTGGTTGAACCCACATAGCGAGGTCTCCCTCTCTTCTGTTTAGCTAGAGAAATAGCAAAATAGAAGCTTCTTTATACCATAATTTGATATTTCAGACCCCCACAAGCCTACCCTTTAGAGCCTTACTATGCCACCATGAGGTAGTTCTCGGGAATGATACTTGTCTCTCATAGACACCTATAAAACTCCTTGTCAGTGAAAAAAATGTGAACCCAAGTATGCACAAAAGAGCCTTGTCTTGCTCTAAGGGGAACCAAAGCTAAGGTCCTGCTTCATCTCCCAGATGTTGGCAGAGGTTTGGAGTCTAGGTCATTTGTATGAGAAAGCAATGATCTCATCCCTCTGCAGCCAAACTGACCTAGTAAGAAGGCTGTCTCCCTAGCCTCAAAGGTTTCCAGGGAATCAGAGCTCATGCTGTCTTCCTATAATAACAGCATCTGAGAGGCCGGGGACACGGGGGCCTGACCTGTGAGAATATCAGCCTCTCCTAAATGGAAGCCAATGGAAGACAGTGAAAGTCGCCATGTATCTGCTTTCTCACATTTCCAGATACTTCAGATCCACTGACCTGCCCAGAACCACCTTTATTTTTTTTAAAGATTTTGTTTATTTATTTGACAGAGAGAGAAAGAGAGAGCACAAGCAGGGGGAGCAAGAGAGAGCAGGTCCCCTACTGAGCAGAGAGCCTGATGTGGGGCTCCATCCCAGGATTCTGGGATCATGACCTGAGCCGAAGACACTTGCTTAACCAACTGAGCCACCCAGGCCCCCCATGCCCAGAACCTTCTTAAAGCCTGAGTCGAAAGCCCTGAGGTGAGATGCTCTCCATTGCCTTCAGCCCAAGCTGCCCCTCAGTGGCAGCCATCTAGACAGCACTTAGCGCATTCATATATCCATCAACCTGAGATCATGTATGCTGCCAGCATAGATAGGAGAATCTGTTGCCAACTAGCTCTGCAAATACCACCTGTCCTTTGCTTTTAGGACTTTGGCCCTGTTCAGTTTTGCTCTAGGGCTTCAGTGCACACCTTCTCCCATCGTGGAATGCCTATTCTCCTCCTGCTTCCTGAACCTCTACTCAAGCTGCCCATTTTCACTCTGTACCACCTCCACAGGGAAGTCTGCCCTCAACTCACAGGTGTTTGCTCCTTGTCTCCATTTGAAACCCTACTGCTTATGTGTGTTTGTTCGATCAAAATCTGTCCTTTTCAGTCGACTGTCAGCTCAGGAGAATGGGGCCATGAGTGTCCCCCACTGCCTCACTGAGTGTGTGGCACAGAAGATTAGTCCAGGAAACACCCAAGTGAGAGATATTGTGATTATAACATGGAGATTAGAGTCTGTTTATTTGGAAAAGGATATTTTTACATGTTTGCTCTATTTGATCATGTAATAAAGGAACCAACCGTAGTTTCTGTCAAGGCATTAGGGACAGAATAAAATACCAAAGAACAGGGAGGTGGGAGAGAAATTCATGAAGCTACTTAAATTTTTAATCCTACTTTTAAAGGGTAAAGTCAGATATGTTTTCAAGCTGTTTCTGCATTTTTAACGAGTGTAACTTTGGAATATTCAGCAGTGAAGGTGACCTGAGGGATCCCTGGTTCGGTATGGGAGGCTACCTGTTAATTTCATATTCTCTTTTCCTTTCACATTTGCAGGAAGAGTCAGAGCCTCACACCTTTTTACTTGAAAAGCTCATACAAATTCCCTATAAACCTCCCAAATGTATAAAATAATTACCCAGGAGACAAAAGAGCAGGGCTCCTACAGTCAGATATTCATTCACGAATCTATGTGAGGCATTGTTCCATCCTGGATCAGATTACAACTTGTTCCCACTTTCAAAATATATTTCAAGTTACATTATTAAAATGCACCATAAGGCGTCTTTGTGTAGAAAATCGAAAAATAGGACTTTAGATGGGGCAGACTTCTCTAGTACCCCAAGTTTTTTATTTTCCTTGAAACATTCCTTCACTTTGAAAAATATAAGTAGGCCATGGAGAGAAATGCCTGATGTGAATTTCTTCTAATAGTCCCAAACTCTTCTTTCAAATTACTGCAAATGCAATTCAGCATTTTTTAGTGCCAGATTGATGGGGGAAAGAAAGTGCATATTAAGCTTTCTTTATTAATTAAAGGCAGTGAGGAAAGAGTCATCCTAGCTCAAGTTTATGAAAACAAATAATGCTTGAAAATGAGCTTGCAGAATAAAAGTGGGCAATGTTGTGCATGAATAGTTGGTGTTTATGTTGGGTATCATTGCCTTGGAAGGGGCCAAACCACTAATTACTGGTGGGATTCAAGAAAGATGAAAGTCACAAGATTTTGAGTGGGATTTCAAGTAGATTTGGAAAACCATTCAAGGAAACTATCCAGAGAAATGATTCTGTTTAGGGCCTATGAGACAAGCAAGATGAACTAATAGATCATTCTTGGCTCTAATTCTTAACATTGTTCATAGCCAGGCTCTTTTATACCAGGTGAATGAAAGTAGCTAGTAGAATGAAAACTTTTACAAAGTTAAAAAAAAAAAAAAAATATATATATATATATATGTGTGTGTGTGTGTGTATGTGTGTGTGTGTGTATGAATTAAACCACTTTCTCCTACCCAGAGTCCTCTGGACTCTGAGGGAGATCCAATCGCAGCCATATCCAGGTGATATGGCAAAGGGAATGATTCATTGTAAGGTAACCACAGTAGAAGAAAAAATGAGGAAGCTTGGGAAGAAAATGGTCTTTGGAATTTTAATCCTTCTCTGTATCTCTTGCTTTTCTTGACCATCTTTCTAAAGGTAGAGTGCCCTTGAGTTCTATTTGGACAATTTCTTCCTGCTGAGAACTGCTAGGTTATCTTAAATTTGTGGTCATTTTTGTTGTTGTTGTTTTGCATTTGGAAAGAATGATTCTGTCTTGTGTTTTCTTAGGGAAGTTAGAGGTTTCAGGGTGGACAGTAATAAACTGTTGTATGCAGGGAAGAAATGCTTTTCTCCTACCCTCTTAGATTCTCTCTCTGGTCCTGAGAATTAAACTGACAAAAAAAGACAGATAAACAAGAGGGAGAGATTCACATTTTATTTGATGTTAATAGTTTTACACATACAAAGAAGCTTTCATATATGTAAGAAATGAAAACCCAAAGAAGCAGCCAAGTCTGAGAGCTTATATGCCATTTTAACAGAATGATAGATGGTGGAAATGCAAAAAGACAAAGGAAAATGGTGTTTGTACTGGGGCAGTGAACAGTGGGAAAGTGACTAGAAATACATGGAGCAAACTAATGGAAGATAAGGGTTATTTCTGTAGGTTTGTGTGTATATAAATTCCATTCAGCATCGACTTCCCATCCCTGGTGGTCAGACTGTTCTTGTCTTCCTGGTACTGGGAGGATACCTTTCTCCCAGGAAATTTATGTCCTGCTTTTAGGCAAAAGGGGGAAGGGAGAGAGCAGTTCTTGCAGCTACAATTTTTTCCATTGCTTTCAGCTCAAAATTATTAGTATGCCAAAGTGGCATATTTTCCTGTAAACATGTGCTTATCCCCTTCACTTTAAATCCCTAAATGGCAGTGTTTACGTAGAATAAAGGAAGAGGTACTTGTTTTTTTAAAGTTTATATATATTTCCTCTTTCTCCCTCTCTCCCTTCTTCTCCTTCTCTCTCTCTCCTCCTCACTTTCCTCTCCCCCCCCCTTCTCACCCCCCTTCTCAGTGATGGCATGTTAAGAGGCCCATGCTCTCTGAACAAATCATGGATGTCAAATAGGTTTCTTCTCAAGTACATGCTCTAGAAGATCAGTCATGGCTGTCTGGAGAACAGTACCATGAAGGCTTCCAAGGCTCATTCTGGGCTCATTGAGAGAGGGAGCTGTAATCAATGAACATGTCTGTTGAGAGTGTGCCCCACATATATTGGCTCATCCTGCTGTAGGCCACAAAAGACGCATCCCAACAGCCATCAGCACTTTGTTTTCTGACCATTTATTTCACTAGTCATTAATCAAAGAATCTAGAGTCTTCACAGAAAAGCAGCTCTAATGAAGCCAGACTCATGTCCCTGAGATGGGAGATGCCAAATGGTAGAGATAATCAGAATAAGTAAAATTGCCTGCTAGCAGATTCTAAATTACGTGCATAGATGTTTAGGGTAGAGTAGAATAGGCCTGACTTATCTTTTACCTCTACATATAGTCGATTACTTTCTGTAAAAGTGTAACAGGTTTATTTAAGGTGATGCTTGATGATATTCTAAGGTTTTACAAACAACTGCCCATGTCCAGAGATTTGCAAATATGCTGCTTTACCTGGCTGGTGCAAATCAAATGGAATTCTGGATCATTTGGAAGGCAGAGGACTTTGTGTTTGAAATGGAGATCAGTTAGCTTCTGCAGGGCATATTTGAAGTCACCAAGGCCCGTTTAATCCCCAGGTGGTCAAATTAACATTAGTCTTCTCAGATGCTTCACACACTGCTCAGCTATCAGAATATGAGCGGGCAATGCTGCGGTGCCTCTGGGCACAAGCCAACACAGGAAAGAGGTCCCCAAAGGGTTTTGAAAACAAAATGTATCTCAGTGTCCTGTAATGGAAACTACTTCCTTCCAAAATCTATCTGCTAGCTCTAGGTCTTGAGTCAAATTTACCAGTAGCTCAAAGACCCAGCGTAGCTGGGCTAGTGGTTGGGAAACCAAAGACTAATGACCTTGCTATTTTCAAATTAGGGACCATGCTGAAAGCTGGTGTTGTGAACAAGGCTGTGATATGCAGCCCATGGAATCTGCCTCTGTCCAGCTCAGCTTTGCTGAATATTGTCAGACAGTAAACTTTGTTTTGTCCCTTAGTATATTTTCAGCACCTAGAAAACTCCCTGCACAAAACAGGAGCTTGGTAAGTAGGTGCTAAAAAAATGAATGCATATTTTCATAGATGTGTGTCACTGGTGGGAGCCAAAGAAGTGTGCTGTGGCCATATCCCTTGGGACTAACCCTTCTAGGACATACTGAGGGAGGCTATTCTATTACAAGTGCCTTCTCCTCCCCACTTCAGAGCTTTCTCCCACCAGTGCAAGGATCAGTCCTAAAGCGCTGGGAAGTTAGTATCTCCCTCAGAATAGCCCTCTTAAGTTCTCTTGGAGTCTGCTCTGGGGAGCCCATTATGAAGCACTAATAAATAATAAAGTAATACGGAGCAAGGATGAGAAGTTCAGCATACAGCTGCCATGTCTGGGAAAACCATCGGGTAGAACACACCCAGCAGTTAGTGACTGTTTTCTCAGTTAGTGACAGGAGTTTCTTCTTGGTATATTAAGGATAGTGTACTACTTATTGAGAGGCCAAAGAATTACTCACCTGAAGTCATGGAATGATGTTCTTATAAGCATCTGATAGCATTGTATACTTGGTGAATCAGAATCCGTAAAGGTGTGTTCTGTGCCTTGTCCTTCCAATCCGTGGATGCTCTACTCCTTGGTCTGCCCAGCATCCCTTACTCATCAGCAGATGAGGTATAGTAATTCACCCTCTTTGGCCGCAGGGGTGATAGAGTTGTGGGCACTTGACCCACGGCAGGCTTCTTTGTTTAGTTTATGCTTTTCTAGTTCTGTTGGGAGAATTCTCCCATTCCTCCCTGATGACTAGGTTGGGGGCTTCCTGTAGCCATGTTCCCTGGTCAGGCTGTTCATCTTCATTCTGGGAGAATGAAGCCAAAACCCAGAGGGGCAAAGGACTATGCCAACTCCGCCTGGCCATCCTGGGGTGTATTCATGTGAGTCAGTTGAAATGCACCTTGCTTTTTTTTTTTTAAGATTTATTGATTTATTTGCAAGAGAGAGTGTGCACAAATGCAAGAGTAGGGGGAGGGGCAGAGGGAGAGCGAAATTGAAAATCTCAAACAGACTCCCTGCTGAGTGCAGGGCTCCATCTCAGGACCCTGAGATCATGACCCAAGCTGAAATCAAGAGTCAGGCATTCCACCTGCTGAGCCACACAGGTGCCCTGATGGCTCCCAGCTTTTTGTCAAGAAGAATCCTAATACAGGATATGTAGGATTTTATCTGTTACCTCTGCCTCGCTATAATCTCTAATTTACTAAGAGGAAATTCAGAATCTGGTGATTATGCCAGTTATATATCGAAGCCCCTGGGATGTTTGAAAGCTCTTCTAAGAGAACAGAGACTGTGGCTAATGTCATCATTGCAGAGGACCCATTCCCTTTCTATGTGTACAGTAGAGCATATGGACGAGTTGCTGTTTGAAGCACTGACTACATTGTAATATACGGATCATCAGCCTCAGGCCCTTACCTTGGCTCAGTTTCCTTGCCTTCTGAAAGAACTGGTCCACACTGGAAATTGAACACAGTGTCCATAAAAACAGACTAAGGAGGGCAAAAACTCATTCTGAAATATTCCCGGAGCAAAACAGTTTTGATAATATATTTCGCTTACACTGAATTGGCCTGGACTAATGCTATATAGCCCTGCTGAAGTATGATGGGGCCTTCCTCCTATTTCTTTTGGATACTGCTCATAAAACAGTAAATTAGGTTTTTTCTTCTGTGATTCCATTTAACTTCTGAATCTTCAAGGTTTATTATGGGCTTTTTTTTTTTTTTTAGAGTCTCAGAAGCTACAATTAAAAGACAAAATATTCTTTTTTTTTCTTTTCTCTTAATGATCTTTGGGGAAGTTATTTTGTGTTTGTATAAATATTCGAATAGAATTTATAAACCCTATCTCCCTCATTCTCATCTTTACAAGCTAAGGCAGCGCCTGAGAGAAGAAACCCATACATCACTATTTATTCAGCTAATGTAATGGGAAGAGCTCTCTCTGGATAGTCTATTTATCTCTTCACGTTGGCACTCGGTAGAGGTAAGATCAGCAATCAGGGAGTTTCTGTTCAGAAAGAAGTGAAGTCAACTGATTTTTAATAGCAGGTCAATAGTGGGCTTTTTTCGCTGACCCTGGCAAGAATATAAACTAATAGATACCTTAATTCCTGGGGCATTGTTCTGCTTTCTGTCATAAAATAAAATTAAAAATTAACCATATCGTGCTCTTCCTTGTGTTCCAGAAGATGATTAATGTCGATTCCAGAGCTGAAGGTGTTTTGAGTTCATCTGAGGTTAATTTGGCATATTTAGGCCGTTTCACATTAAATGTTTTATGTGTGTTAACTTCTCTGCTTGACCATTTATCAGTCTGGAATTCTGTAAGAACTGTTCATTATCGAGGCATCAATTTGCCTCAATGTGTGGGCCCTCGGATACCTTCCTTGCTATAAAACTGTAGCAATGTGGGTAGACTGTCGGGTGCCAGGATGTTATCTAGAGGTTAGATAATGCCAGCCAGGCTCTGCCGCTGTGGGAGTCTTGGTATAATGAAGGGATTTTGCAGGTCCCCATTGATGGCCTACTTATTCCTAGCAGGAAACCAGAGACTACAGTTCAAGGACAGCAGTAGAATTTGGCTATTTGTCACATTAGCGATGGCCCATATTTTAGTTGCTTTATGTTGTCTTAACCAGGCAAGGAGCTAGAAACATGAGAATTATCCCGAAGTTTAGAAGAAAAATCAGGAGAAGACAATATTAAGTCCTCCGTAATATGGAGACAGTCCAGGAATGAATATTTTAATCCTCTTAGATAAAACTGAAAAAATAATTATTATTATTTGGATTCAGGAATAGCATAAAGCATAATGTTCTGCTACACTCCATTTCCTTGAGACACTCTAAGAATTTTTCTTCTTGCAGCAAAGAAATCTATTTACTTGACTTAACTAAATATTTGTTTTGTTTTGTTTTGTTTTAATTTTACCATGGGCATGCCATGTTTTGATGTTGTTGGTCTTGGTGATTTGGTTTCTTCATTGCTGTTATATAGAATAATAATTAAAATTCTGTAGCCGCTTTGTCTTTAGATATTTTTGATAATAGAACTACAGAGATTTTCAGGGAAAATTAGTGTTGTTATCAGAAAGGTGTTACACATCATAATTTAAGGTTCATAGTTAAGATTATGTTTAATTTTAGCACACATTAGAAATTATGATAAATAGCCATCATTACCTTTCTTGAAACAGAATCAATTCATGTCATTCTTCTGCTTAAAACCCTCTGGTGGCTTCCCATGTTTGTAGAATGGAACACACTTCTGAACCGTGGTCCTTGCGCTGCTGCTTTCTTCTCTCCTACCATTCTCCCCTCTCCTCCTTGAACACACAAGTCCATGCTCTTCTTTTTAACATTTGGGCTTCTGTCTGTCTGGAATTCTCTTGCAGCAGATTTTTGCACAGTCTACATCTTTCTCATCAGCCCCTTTCCCCTTTGTTGCTTCTTCAGAGCCTTTTCCTGGTCCCTGAGAAGAAGTACCTTCCTCTACCCTCCTGTGCAGCCATCCGATCTGCTCGCCTATTTTATCATTTTCTTCAGAGCAGCTCTTGCTCTCTAATAAGGACATTTCTTTTTTTGTTTATTGTTTCACCTATGTCTTCTTCCACTCCATACACTTTGACCCCAGAGTAGAAGCTATCTGATGGCGGGGGATTTTGTTTCCACTCCCGGCAGGCATAAGAGCCGGGGGCGAGTGTAAGCATAACAAAGTAGCAAGTAAGGAAGTGAAGAGAAATGCCACCATAGTGAGCAGAATCAGGCCCTACTCTTGAAGGAGGGACCTGATTTAGAGGCACCTCTGTAGTCTAGAATTCCCCTGTTCTGGAAAGCCAAAACGAAGAATCTACCAAATCTGCACTTTCAGCTTGATCCCACAGTGCCTCCACATTGTTCCCCTCCCTACTCAGAGCCCTTCTCAACACCCTCCCAGTGGCACTCAGCTGGGACTGAAATACCTCCAGCAGTGGTGGAAAAAAAAATGCCTCCTCTCCTGGGGCAGCAAGCTGTACTTGGCTGTGACTTCTCCACACTGACCTTGAGTAACATTTGATGCTCCTTAGACAGCTTGGTGATCCAGATAGCTTCCCCAGAGCTTGAAGCCCTTCCTTGCCTTCACCTCATCCACCTCACATAGGCACACACCCCCCACCCCCGAAATTCTGAAGTGCAACACAGACTATACCTTTATGGCTTAGTAACAACCTCTAACTAAAGCAGAGGCATTGAGCCTTCAGGCATCTGATGAAGTTAGGACCCCTTTCTTTCCTTCAAGTGAAAAACACAAATGCTTACTTTTGTGCATTATTTCAACAGGATTGCTTACTGTCTCTTGGGTTCATTACCCCTGGCTTGACATGAGACTTCATCATAGTGAGAAAAAATGGGGAATTACCACTCAAGCCAATGTCCGAATGTGTGATACTCATTAGTAGTTGGGATGATGAGTCCGTTTAGGAAGTTGGTATTGGTTCCTTTAGGCAGTGTCAAACATAATGGGAGAGTGGGGGACTAGAGCTATGTACACTTATGTGGTGTTTTAGGCTATCTCTTCACTGGGAAGAGAAATTGACAACATTTGAATTTGTTAAATTAGGAAGAAGAGTCAGTGTGGTGTATTTGCCATCTGTCAGACCCATGAAGTCTTTGTTGTGGAACAGCGCTGCCAGCCAACCTTCATATGTTGGGAAGGAGCTGCTGCTTTATCCCCCGGAGTTATTAAGACCTTCCATTAAGAAAGTTATCATTCAGTTATCATTTATTATCATTCTTTATGCGACAGGATGGTGATACTCATTTTTAGTTTCTTTCTTGTTGAAAATATCCTTGTCACGTGGGCTCACTTACCTATGGGTGGGTTGAGAGTATAAGTGAGACGCCCCTTCCTCAGCCATGCAACAGATCACCAAAGAGCAGTCCCATCACCCCTTGGCTTAGAGTTTCAGAGTGGCCCCACTGACCTGGAATGTTCTTTGAGAGCATGCAAATTCTAAAGGGTCTTCATCATAACTTGCTTACCCTGCTTAAGATATTTCTACTTACGAAGGATTTTGGTATCAATAGAAAACAAAGTGATCCCAAGAGAATCTCTAAAATATTTTATTCCCACAGCTGGTATTTTGCAAAATACTTTCCTCTCCCAAGACTATCAAGTAATTTATAAGGCCTCCCCTGTAAACATTTTCAACTAAGCATCTTGTTTTCCCTGAATCTTGGAAATAGAAATGTGCAAAATATGTGGAAAAAATGCATTGAGGGAAGCAGTAACTTACAAACTATGTTTCTGGCTTTGATGAGTTAGGTGTTAATGCATCAGCTACACAAACAACCTGCAAGTCTAAAATGCCCCCTCACTTCCATAGCTCTTCAGGACCCCAAGTCCAGATCAAGATCTTCCTTGGTGCTTTGAGAAGGTTATTTGGAAGAGTCTGGGTGGGTCTTAGCTCTGGGGTATCTCAGCCTCAGTGTGACATTTTTAGCTACTTATGTCAAAATAGTTTTCAGATGTTGAATGGGAAATCAAAACAATGTCAGAAAGAACAGAATTTTTATGGCTCCACAGAATAGTTTAGATGCATATGTCTGCTGAATTTCTAAGCCCCCAAAGGCAGAAGGTACTATTCAGTTAATTTTCTAAGCCTTAGGCTTTCTTTTTCTTTTCTTCTTCTTTTTTTTTTTTTTTCTTCTTCCCCCCTTAGGTCCTAAGCCTTCTTGAGAAACTTTGGACCTTCTCCTTAGGGGAAAAAATGTCTGTCTATCCAAAAGTTTTTCAGTAATTTCAGGGAGTATGAAGTCCCCACCCTTCCTATTCTCTAAGGTCCATGCAAGGACTCCTCAATTCTGAACTTCTAATTAGATAGTAGTTTGGGTTATTTCAGAGAATTAAAGTGAGCAGAAGAACACAATGAATTAATTAGCTCTTTAATTATTCTAGTCTCTCATATTTATAGTAGGGCTTTTAAGGATACTTTAGATATTCAGATCATGGGTATAGCTAATTATACATGAGTAATTTCAGGGTTCTAACTATAATATAGTATGTTGTAGGTGTTCTGTGTTCTACTTCCCTTTTCAGGAAGAAATGAAGTACTTTAAATTTTAAATAAAGTCCTAAAGCCCTAATTGACATGTAAGGTAGACCTGTAAACGCAGCTTTAGGACAGAACTTCCCCAAAGTTGCTGGCCAAGACCATGGACCTTCATGAGGAAGAGCACACAGACTTCTGGGTTTAAGTCCAATGTGTGATTCATTAACCGTGTGACTGGAAAAAGTTGCTTAACCTATTTTGGTGTCTCTGTTTCCTCATCTATGAACTGGATTTAATGGTATTCACCCACAGGATTATTGTGGGGATTAACTGAGATCGCACATGAAGAATTCCTGCATAGCATAGTGTCCGGCCCACAGTAAATGTGAAATATATTTCATAATACCATACACTTGGCTGATGATATTTTTGACTCAAAATTTCATAGTTGTCCTGAAACTACATAACACTTAAAAACATAATACTGCCAATTGACCACCAACTTCTAAATATTCCAATTACCTCTCTCTTTTGCCATGTGTCTTTATCAATTAATAGACAGAATAACTAGAGCTATTAGAAATTTGGCCCCAAAATATCAGTATCCTTGATTTATTTGCTGTGTGTCTGTGTGTGTGTGTATGTGTGTATGTGTAAGTCTTTTGTGCCAGGGCCACAGATAACTACTTATAAATACATTTATATCTGTCATGGGAGATTCTCTTTGCTTTAAATTTGTGAATGGGGGCTGTGGAAGGGAGCACTTCATATTCAGCTTTTCATTGTTTGATAACACAGTGATTGTGTCTTGGTTGCTATTATCAAGATGTAATGTTAGATCCACATTCTTTAAACTCTATACAAAAAGAAAACCTTGTTATTATGTGTAATAACCTCTGTGAGGTTTGGAAACTTCAGTGTGTTTCTTTTTATGACCCTTTCTCTTGGCTATTGATGTGGCCAATGGTGGATTCTTCTACAAGGGCTGCCTCTCACTGCTGATTTGGCAGGCTGGCTTTCTTTTAAATAAGTGCTTCAGGGGTGCCCACTTTCTCACTAAACATAAATCAAAATTTTGGAAAGGGAGCATAAATTGTAGTCCTCTTAGCAAGGAGAACTCTCCAGGTTGCTTCAAAATAGGACTTTACACATGGAAGAAACAGAACACTGAAATTTAGTGGCAAAGTCAAGACCATTGGCAGATAAGTGATCTTGAGAGAAATGGTCCCGTTTTACCTGGGACTTAGTCTTTCTGTCTACAAAATGAGAGAGTTGAAAATGCATTCTAGATTCTTAACCTCTTTTGGTTCTTGGATCCATGTGGCTGGCTGATGAAAAATACTTACCATTTACATAGACGCAGATGGAACTGGAAGGTATTAGGCTGAATGGAATAAATCGAACAGAGAAAGATAATTGTCATATAGTTTCATTCATATGTGGAATATAAGAAACAGTATAGGAGATTATAGGGGGAGGGAAAACTGAAGGGGAAGTCACCAGAGAGGGAGAAAACTATGAGAGACTCTTAACTATAGGAAACAAACTGAGGGGTGCTGGGGGCGGTAAGGGGAATGAGGTAATTGGGTGATGGGCTTTTAAGGAGGGCATGTGATGTGATGTGTACTGGGTGTTGTACGCAATTGATAAATTCTTTAACACTACACCTGAAACTAATGATGTACTATATGTTGGCTAGTTGAATTTAAATAAAAAAAAAAAAAAAGAAAAGAAAACTATGTCCTAACTCTGTAGTAAAAAGCCATATTCTCAAAGACCTTCACCAGATTCTTACGGCTTCCCACCCCCAGAGCCCACTTAGAGACTCCTTGGTGGTACAAAGAGCCTCAATTAAGAGCTCTCCATAAGATGTGCCTTCAAACCATGTATGGCTCCCAAATTGTTCTCCCAGTGCTGGTGGAAATATCTTGCATACTTGTTTTCCTGCTTGAATGGTTGACCTCTCTAGGTCAGGATTTCTTTGTTGTGTCTAAGTTTATCAACACAGTGGAGGACTCGGGGATGTTATTTCACTTGGCATTTTGAAATGACTGGCCTTTGAACCTACACTAAAATTTGCTCTCCCTTGTCAGTATTTCTAGGACAAGCTCAGAAATGAAGATATTTAGAAAGTATCAGGCAATGTAGATATGATAGGGGCAGATTTCAAGCATCAGATTTGTTGATTGACTGTGATAGGACTGGTTTGCAGGAGAGTAGGGATATCTGCATGGGGATATTGAATACTAAAATTGGACCCTCCTTTCCTTTCCTCTTGACATAAATGACATGACATAAATGACATGACATAAATGATTTAGCTGCCTTTGTCTGCTTCTTAAGACAACTTTCTTACTTGTATTTGTAGAGTACCTAATTCTTTGAGTCTTTAGTATTTGAAAACTGTGCTAATTTGTTCAAGACATTAAGAGTGATAGCTGTTGATCGTTAACATGCTTCAGGAGGTGGTTTTAGATTTGCTTCTACCATATATGCCCTTTGGGGAAGTCAGCACGAAAGAGGAAATACATTAATTTTATGAGAAGCATTCACTCAGCAAAATTAAATAGTTCCTGTGCTTAAATGACTATTGAAAGATTCTCTTGCCCATATACTGTATGGAACACTTTTTGGGAACTATCTCATTTCATTTTTGTGCCAACCTCATGGAGTAGATCCAGTTAGTATTCTCATTTTGCAAAAAAAAAAAAAAAAGAAAAAGAAAATAAAAAGAGGCCCAAGGGACTAAGTAAGTTGCTCAGGGGATTAAGTAAGTTACAGCATCACCCAACTTGTAAGTGATTCAGTTGTGTCTGAACTCAAGTCCATCTGGATACAGAACTTATACTCTAATACCCTGAGTTGTCCTGGAACACTGTAGTTCTGGATCAGGAGCTGGTGTTGTTGCTGTCTTTGAGAATAAAGGAAATAGAACCAGGGAGTCAGAGTTCCAAGTCTTATAGCCTGGATTTCTACCCCAAGCTATTAATTTCCAACTCATTCTTTGGCTTACTCCAGTTTATGGCCAGTTCTGGAGCTTTTAAGGAATGGATCCAGTCTCAACCCACCTGACTCCCATGTGTTCACAGGACCAAATGTCACCAAATTCTGTAAGATGAAGCCTCTTATTTCTGGGTTAATGGCTCTTGATTCCTTCTTGCTACAACACTTCTGTTTGTCTTGCTCCTCTTCCCTTCCTTCCACCATCTTTCTCTAACCTTTCTCTGCTCTTTACTTTATGCAATAGCATTCTCTTCTCCAAAGGGCCAACTATAAAAAAGAAAATAATAGTAGGCCCTACCTTTTGCTGCTGTTTTGAAAATTATATTATTAATAATTATAAAAAACAATTACAGCAAGAATATAAGAATAATTGCTAACATTTATTGTTTAATTATTATGTGCCTAGGATCCATGTAGAGCATCTTACACTTACTCTCTCATTACATTTTAAATCTACCCTTTGAGGTAGTATACTTATCATCATCTCCATTTTAGGCATCACCACTTGGGGAACAAAGAGGTTAAGTGACTTGCCCAAGATAAAAATTTAGTAAGTTTTGGGACCCAGGCTTTGTCACTCTGGAACCCAAGCTCTTGGCTCTTTCCTTTGCTGCCTTCTCTTTACTCATGAAAAGCAGTAGGCGCAGAACATGGCAAACACTAAGAACTCATTCATTCTTTTAAGAAATAATCATAGTCTCCTATGTCCCAACTGCTGAGAATACGGTAGTGAATAAAAATGGTAAAAAGTCCCTGCCATTATAAAGTTTATGTCCTAGCTGAGGGCTGGGGACACACAAATATTAAGTAAGTATAAGTTGTGTATCTTGGTTGATGAGTGCCATGGGGAAAGATAGAACAGAGACCAGTGAATGCCAGAGGTTGCCATTAGAATCATTATTTCTGATTAGTCATGGTAAAGGTAGAACTCATTCTTGTTAGATTAGGGTATAGACTCCTGGTAAGATCAGGAGCTGGTGTAGAACTTTTCTTTCCACTTTGGCCTCCATTTTAACAGCCCCCCTCAACCTTTGAATATTAGGCAGTTTCAGAACATGAAATTGTAATTCACCCCTCTCAAGTCACATACAACTTTCAGTGTGAGTTTTGTGATTTAACATTTATCGAGCTTAGCTGCCATGCACATTGCAATCATTGAGATAGGTCTGAAGTTGATAGGCTTTGCATGCAAATGTGGTTGGCTTTACAGACACCCATCCTTTACTAGGTGTGTTAGTGCCACTTAATATGTGGCAGTATTAAGTATAAGGAAATGCAAAGAAGATGAGATAGAAATTAGTCTGTATTTGTATCTTGTGATGGGTGAAGGTGTTTTATATGCACTAGAATAGTTGGTAGAACTAAGGCCAGCATGGCCTAAATACCTGGCACTCTAGGTGGCCATTTGATTGCTGAGATGAAGCATCTACCCATCACATTTGGGAGCAAGGTTTAGAAGATGACGTTTAATGTTTTTCCCTTTGCTGAATGGGGCATTTAGACTTCCTACACAAATGGAGGCCAAACCATGTGCAGAATGGAAACCCAGCTTGCCTTTGTTTGTTTCTTTCCTTTTTTTTTTTCCCTTTTTGGGCATTTTGTAAAACATAATCTATCTTTTGGGAGTTGGGGTACAACTTGGCCAAACTGTCAATGGTAACATTCAGATGTCATAATGGTTCCCTTTGGCCTGCCTTTATGGCCCGTATAGATTGCTATGGCTGTAGCAATTATGAGGCACTCCATATCAGTTGTTGAGAAATGCCACTGTGGCCCAGGAGAACCATATTCTTCCTTATAGATGGCACAGACAATTTTTGTCTTCAACATTTTGTACTTGAAGACTTTACAGAGCCCTGTGAAGTATTGCCTCTATGGTCCTACTTAATGGTACTATTAGGAGAAACAGGAAGCTTTGAGACACTGCATCCATATTTTTTTTGGTGGAGAGTGGATAGAGAGCCTCTCCTAGTTGTCAGAAATTGGTGCAATAAGAAGAAAAATGGAATCTTGTCCTTGGCCCAAGTAATTTCAATTAACAAATATTAATGGAGCAACTCTTGCATGTATTATACAAACCCCTAGGGATGAAATGTTTAACAAAACTAACATGGTCCCTCTATCAGCAAATTTAAACTCCAGCGGGGTAGCCAGAAATTAATAAACATACAAAACCGAAATCAAATCTCTGATGTCTGCTACAAAGGAGACATATTAGTACTGGAAGATCGAAAATCAAACAGAATTGCCTTAGTTTGGAAGTTCATAAGAGATCTTGGCTAGAAATGGATGATTGAATTAAGATACAGAGGGCACATAGGTATTAACTAAATAAGGGAAGAGATTGGGAAAGAAACACTGGAAGCATGTGTAAAGAAAGACTTTGTGGCAAGGGAGAGAGTGATGTGGTAGGAACGTAAGACTGGAAAAGACTAAAGATGTCAGATAGACTGTAAAGATAAACAGAGCCAACTGAGGTCTTCTGGATTGTGTTTAGTATATTTGTCTTTATCCCAAGTACAGTGGTAAATCACTGAGAGACCATAAGTAGAGAGAATCAGGTTCATGTCTCAATAAGATCAGTATAGTGTTTGAAAGGAAAACAGATTGGAGGGCATATGAGTGGACAAGGAAAGAGGAGTTTGGAAGACAGTCAAGAATGTAGACAGCAAAGTAAGACATAGCCTTAATTACCATCATAGGAAGTAGTAAGAAGCACCAGAAGTGAGGAATCAAGAATTTTAAGAGTTGGAGGAGAGAGAGATACACTCTATCTGGCTGGGCTTCATGAGAGAGTTAGCATTCAGTGGTGTGGTTTCATTGGTAAGAATTGGGGATTGGGATGGGGTCAAGGAAAAGAAATCAAGAGCAAAAATATGGAAGTGAGAAAGCCCAGGTAGTGTCCAAAAAGCAAAAACCAAGTACCGCTGTGATGAAAGTACCCGGTAGGGTTAATAGATACTGGTTTCCTTTTGTTCCCTAGTAAACCTCAAGAAAACAAGAAAACCCCCAAAGAACAGGAGTAGTGGACATGTTCCTGATACCTGCACTGAGTAAAGACACAGGAACTTAGTTATCTAAACTCTAGTACCAAGCTCTATGAGCAGAGTGGGCTGAGACCTGGGTCTGACTTACTGCTGAGACCTGTGGGTCCTGGTTGGTGAATATGATTGTTAAAAATCTGGGGTCAGATGGAAAGTGCAGAGAAGAGATGACTGGCCCAGCAGTGGGTCTTACAACCTCAAAGGAGTGACAGGCATGGTTTAGGTTGGAGTCTTAGTGACCATGAGCTACCTGACCCATAAAACTTAAGGAGGTTTATAGTTTACTGCAGTGGATACCAAGAATACCTTCCCAGCCATGCATACCAAGAAATGACACATGTGGTTGGTTGGTAAGCTTCTCAAGTCTCCCCACTTTTTCAAAGGGAGACACACTTGCATTGGTGGCATTGATATTCTTATT